>OZ012700.1:31958400-32038400 GCA_963942565.1 Maea johnstoni
TAAGTATCCAACAAAACATTCAGATTCAGCAGCAGTTTCCCTAACAACCACAAGGAAGGAGGTAGCTTCGTCTTTCCCTCTCATACTTCAAACGATACCCACAGCCTTTGAAAACCTCCCAACATGACTAAAAGCTGGTTTTACATCATGTAGCGCGGTCCCAAATCATTGCTACATTTCCTATTCTACAAACGGGTGGGTATCCGGGATAAATGGGAAGAAATAATAAAGAAATAATGAAGGGCGGGTTTATGTGTTTTGCCTGGGAAGATAATTACAAGTGCCAAGGATGCTAATGGTTGCCGATCGAGCGTCTGATGCTGGGTCACTCTTTCACTTAAGGATATGGGTCACACTTGTCTCTTACTTGCTTAGATGCTAATAAGAACTGTAAGATATCAATTATGTTGGAGATAGATGATGATCATTCGAGGGTGAGGATGATATTTATGATGATTGATGATTTGTACATGATGATGATGATGATGATTTTGGTCATGAAGATGATGATGATGAAGAGGATGATTACACTTATGACGATGATAATAATGTTGAGGATGAGGATGATAGTGATAATGCTAATGATGCTAATGATGATGATAATAACGATGATGGTGATGACAATGGTGATGATGATGATGATGATGATGATAATAATGATGATGATGACGATGATGATGATGATAATAATGATGATGATGATGATGATGATGATGATAATAATGATGATGATGATGACCACGCTTATGATGATGATGAGAATGACAATGCGGATAAGACAAGGATGTAGTACCGATATGCTATTTGTAATTTCCATTCCTCACACCGAAAGCGCTCCGTTAACAAGCAGCGCCGGCAGGAACAGGAACGAGCGTAGAGCGTGCAACTTTCTATCTGGAACACGATAATTTACTAAACAAATGATGCAGAACGGTAATGAAGTTCTCGTCTTCACCTTACCCTCTCCTTCCATTAAGCTTTTCTTTATTGCGCTTCGTTTGTTCGGCTCGGGGGTCGCACAACAAGCACGCGGACCTCGACTAGTTTACGAGCGCGCTCTCGCTCTAAGTGTGGCAATTAAAATGCAGGGCGAGCGAGCAATGCCTCTCTTAGGAAGGAGACAAAAATGTTATTATGAGCGCGAGCATGCGAAAGGGAGATTGTATTAGGACGGAGCGATTCCTAGGTGGTCATATTGAGGCTACAGGCGTGACTGGCTGGTTTTTAACGCTTGTACTGCTGCTGCTGGCAAATTTTCCCGGTACAAAATGATGCAAAAAACCTGACAATTGACTCAAACCATGCACACAGCGAGAGCTATCCAATGAATACCAACAGGACCGGGTTCAGATGGTTTTAAAAAAAGAAATGTGCGGGGGTCAATCAGAGGAGGCTAAAGTGTGATCAGCTGGTTAATTTGTTAACCCTTATGCTGCTGGTGGCAGATTTGCCCAATACAAAATGAGGCAAAAAACCTGAAAAATGACTCAAAACCTGGCAAATGGTTACTCATCTGAGAGTGCTCAGCAAGAGCTATCCAATGAATACCAACATGACCATGTTTAGATGGTTTTTAAAAATCATTGTACTTTGGTTTGGCCGCAAGTAGCATCATAGTGAACTTAATCCTTCCAACGCTGAGGCTTCTTTCGTCCAAAGCACAATGATGCAAAATTTTTGAAAAACGTTTAAACCCTGTCTTGTTGGTATTCATTAGATAGCTCTCACTGAGAACTCTCAGATCAGTACCCATATATCATGGTTTTCGTGATTTTTCAGGGTTCTTTTTGCATTTTTTTTGTAATGGCTACATTAACCACCAGGGTTAAGGTGATGGGTACCATTGCAAGCCAGTTAAAAGCCCTGTCCCAAAACACACCTCAAAGCAGCATAATCCTATATCTAGGCGTATCTCCAGGTTCCTGGGTGTTATCAGGTAGAGAATATCATCGCCAACTGTCATTATTCAATCCATATTCTGTTTTATTTCAAAATTTACAACTTTTTTTTCAAATGACATATTCTCATAACCTACGCAGGTGATGGTTACTGCAGGTTCAGAGTTACTTTGGGGATATCATTGACTATGCCCAATAAGAAGTATTTTTTTGATTTTTTACTCCTGAAGATTTTTACAGGCCATAACATTGAAAATTCTAGTGAGAAATCTTGAGCCCAAGTGCATTGACCTCTTACATTTAGTAAGATGTTCAACTATTTATAGCAAACAGGACCTCCGCCTTTGTTTTGAGTGTGACGCGCGACCACTGATGTGTGTCTTTGTACGGCTGTCTTTTGTCCCTAGCACACAAGGGAGCAACAGGCATGTCCTTGCTGAACCACGACTGGTTTATTAGGATCCACACACACGGCATCTCACTAAAATCTTCAAATGTTATGGCCCGTAAAAGTCTTCAGCAGTAAAAAATCAAAAAAATACTTTTTATTGGGCATAGTCAATGACATCCCTAAGGTATCTGTGAAACTACAGTAACCATCAACTGCGTAGGTTATGAGAATATGTCATTCGAAAAAAAAGTTGTAAATTTTGAAATAAAACAGAATATGGATTGAATAATGACAGGTGGCGATGATATTCTCTACCTGATAACACTCAGGAACCTGGAGATACACCTAGTTATAGGATTATGCTGCTTTGAGGTGTGTTTTGGGACAGGGCTTTTAACTGGCTTGCAATGGTACCCATCACCTTAAGCACATACAGACAAGTCAAGGTTAGCCCTGGGCTAAGAAAAGGGCATTGTAGATGGTTTACGTACTCTGCCCGAAGTATCATACAGTACCAGCCTCTGAATAACATGCACATTATGGAAAATGAAGTGAGACAAGGTACCAGGAATGGCTTACGCCAACGATTCATCCCTGCCCGGTTCCCACTTTTATTTACAAGTGTCTCGTGCCGGGTCCATAAATGCCCACTTTCCTGAGCAGTCCTGGGAGTGTCTCCATGGCAACCACAAACATGGCTGCCAATCCTGCTGAGTCCTTCCCAAAATTGCCTTTTTTACCCAATAACGTTTTACTTCCTTTTATAGAAATTGTATGTGATGACCTAGTAAATGGGCAAAATGGAAGTATTTTCTGAAATTATATATGGGCTATGACGTGAATCTTGCTGAAACAACCAATTCTGCAGGTGTTTCACTGTAAAAGCAGTCATAGGCCTATACTCAATATTTACAAATGGAATGTAAGCTATAAGCAGTACTCGATGCAATACCAAATACTGAATGATAAAAAGTACCATAAATTTCAACATCTGCTGTATCGGTACTGCTTAACGATATGACACTGACTTAAAAATATATAGTTGTAGCTAAAAATAATGTTTTACATGTTGACCCATAAGTTAACCCATACGATCTCACAGTGCACGCCAAAAACAGTCTGACAATCTGACAATTTTGGAGAAACATTTAAGACAAAAACATATATTCAAAGATATCTGAAGGAGAAATGTTAATTAGAAAAATTACCAACAACTCTTCTTCAACTATTTTGCGAAATCATTCTTCTTTTTAAAGTTATTGTCAAAAGTATCAAAGATCCAGACAAAACTTAAAAATATCTGAAAATGAAATGTCAAACAGAACATAACCAACAATACTCCTTCAAATCATTCTTAATTTTCAAATTATCATCAAAAGTATCAAAGATCCAGATGACAATTTCAAAGGGATAATCCTATCATGCCGGCGCACCCCAAAAGGTTTTGACAATTTTGGCGATATCTCTCTAATTAAAGCATATTTTGGAAAACATTTGAAGGAGAAATAACGACTGGAACAGACCCTACATCTCCATTTCAAATTGCTCCAAATGTTCTGCTTATGTACTAAATTATTTCCAAAAATAGCAGAGCTGCAGACGACATTTTCCACGTAGAGCTCTGAGCGTGATTGACTTTAATTTCTAAGCGGGTACTACTGCAGGGAGATCTCACTGAAGTCTTAATCCACTTTATGGATTAACAAGCAAAACTAGACACTGATTTGAGATGTATCACTTATTGCCCCGGACATGCTAATCTTTATTTGATTTGAGAGCACAGGCGACCTATAGCTTAACCTTTCCAATGCTAAGGCTACTTTCGTCCAAAGCACAAGGATGCAAAGATTTTTGAAAACCAGCTAAACCCAGTCATGTTGGCATTCTTTAGATAGCTCTCCCCAAGTACTCACAGATTAGTACCTATATACCAGGGTTTCAGCCATGTTTAAGCATTTTTATATCACTTTGTATTGGCAAAATTAGCCATCAGCAGCATGAGGGATAATCTTACCTGTTAATGCCCACAGCGGCCAAATAAGCAGCCAGGCAGTTTTGATGAAATTTTGCGAGCAAAAGTAAAGATGGGGAAATATTTGAAGAAAGAATGTTATTAAGAATAAAAAATAACATTGTTTTCTTTTCGGAGTTTGGGGATACTCCTATAAATATTAATTTTTTTGACATTACTTACATTATAAATGCTTAATTGAAAAGGAAGAGAAAGTAATATGAGTTTCATATCAAAGAGATTCTGACCAAGGATACGCCACATTGGTATAGGGTTAACCCTTTTATTCCTGTACTAACCAAATATTTCCTGACCTTTATGGCAATATTTCTATGAACAATTTTCTTTTTCAGGAGATATCTGAAGAAGAAACTTTGATCAAAACTGAACTCATAACTTTTATTCCAATATTTTGTGCAGGTGTGCTGTAATTCAAGAGTTATTTACCAAAGTATCATAGAGGCAGATTACATGCGACAATGAGACATCTAGATGTCAATGGGTTAACCCAATGCTGCAGGTGGCTTAAAGTTGGACAATACAAAATGAGGCAAAAACCTGAAAAATCGCTAAAACCCTGGCAAATGGGTACTCATCTGAGAGTACTCAGCGAGAGCTATCCAATAAATACCAACACAACAGGGTTTAGATGGTTTTCAAAAATTGTTGCATTCTTGTGCTGTGGATATATTAGTAGCCTCAGCATTGGAAGGGTGAAAGCTAAATGGATTAAAGCACCTGAGGGACCTGTCATAGTGGGACTGAAGCTTCACTGCTCAAAGCTTTTACTTACATGATCACTTTGGCCACTTAACTCTTTAAGTGCAAAATTTTTGCTAGTAACGTGACAAATATGAAAATATTTTCTAAAATAAAAGTAAATCTATAAAAAGAAAGTGCATATAATTGGTTGTAATAGGTTATGACAAAGAAGTTCAATTGATTCCTTTATTTTAAATCCTTTGATTTAAAAATATATTCACATTGGAGTCAGATCAAGAGAAAGATTTGGGAGTATGGGGGTTAAATCATCCATTTTTAAAGACCCTGAGGGAGAGTTCATTAGTAAAATGGCACGAATACCGCTCCAACGCATTGGCTTTTACTTAGTCTTCCCTCGACGGAAAACCAATTTACACCCAGAAACATCCGGTTGCACTAATATAAATTCATTCATCAAAGAACTTACCTTAAAAATATCAACACAAAATTTTGGGGAACTAAGGGTTAAATCATCCATTTTTAAAGACCCTGCGGGAGGGTTCATTAACAAAATTGCACGGATGCCGCTCCAACGCACATGGCTTTTACTTACTGCTTCCCTTGACGGAAAACCAATTTACACCCGGATACATCCGGTTGTACTAACATAAATTCACTTATATAAGAATTTAGCTTCATTTCATACGGTACCGTTACTCCTTAACAGTTGAATTATAGGTGTTGCTGCAAAATCTTTTTCGAACATAAAAATTATTTCAAATAATTTTGAATTATTGCTAAATTTTCTTTAAATAAGTAAAATCTTTTGCTTCATGTTCATGCCTACCACCTGCGCCTTGAAAGAAAGCGGAATAACTCATTTATGCCTAAAAATCTCCTTTGCAATTTTTCGTCAGGACTAACGATACCTATGAAAATAAATTTTGAATTAATCATAAATTCACAAAGTATTTGAAGGGGAAGTGATTAGTAGTTTGGGATCGACACTTCTCCTTCAAATATTAACTCATCAATAATCACAGCAGCCGAAAGCAGCCTGAGAATTTCGATGAAATCTAGCAGACAAAAGTATAATTAGGAAAATATTTGATGGAAAAATGATCATCAGGACATTTGCGACAACTCTTCTTCAAATATTTTGTAAAATCATTCTCAATTTCTGAGTTATTGTTGAAAGTATTTTAGATCCAGACGACACATTCCGGAGGAACTCTTAGGCATTAATGGGTTAAAAAACAACACTTTATCCTCAGAATTATCACCGAAATGGTTGGGATGTTTTGGGCGTTACAGGCGTAATTGAGTTGACCCATTCGTGGCCACAATCTTCTCGTCATCTTATGAAAAAATGAATATTTTTCTTACCAAAATGAACTCGCAGAAAAATTTGATAGAAAGTTGTTTAATATCATCTGAGAAGCAATCATACATCAAACAATTTTGAAATATTGACTTTACTGTCGCGATTTCGCAATTTTTAGCTATTAGACTACCAGACTGCACACTGACTGCATGCGAATGACGGAGCGAAATCAAATGCTTACCGATATTTGGGCGCATACTGTAGGACCAGACCACTTATCTCCATCATAGAGCACCGGAACATGAAATACCCCCTCTTTACCATAGAAATATGATCTAGTCGTTTATCACGGCACTGACGGAAAATCATATCCAATCAGGTCTGACCTTTTCCCGAAGAGTCGTACATTTCACAGGATCAAATACCAGCATTAGCACAAATTGCGCAAGTCCCAGATAAGAAGTTTTAGGGAGCGAACATGTCAAAAATAACCAATAGCCCATTTTTTCAAAACTGCCCCAAATGTACAAGGTTCAGGTTAAAAGAAATGGGGTAAACGTGTACTTCCTAAAAAAAACACCCTGATGCCCCCCCCTTTTTATTTAGCTCACATGTTTAGCAGCAAACCCCATCAAAAAACACACATTTTGAAAGTCTCATATTGGGAGAAAAATATTTTTTTCCAGAAAAAACCCAGTGGCCTGTTCTCCCCATTTTTTCCAAAACTATCTCATGTTCTTGCATCAGAAACCATTATATGCACAAACTGCGCATGTCAGATTTAAAGAAAGAGGGTAAGCATATTCTTTCCCCTATAAAATACCAATACCCCTTTTCCCCCCTTTTTTCAAATAAATGTCTCATACGTTCCAGCATCAAAAACAATTATATGCACAAATTGCACATGACAGTTTATAAGAAATAAGGTAAACATATTCTTCCCCCTAGAAAAACAATACCCCCCTTTCCTTTTTTTATTGGTCTGTATGCTTGATCTGAGAAATAGAGTAAACCTTTAGGCTAGGAACACAGCTCTAGGGGACTTGTAAATATGTAACGGTTAAGTCCAGATTGAATATCTCTGCAACCCAATATTCTGACTTGCAAAAGTTGCTTTCTATCAGAGTATGAGACCAACTCAAGATTGTCGCGAGTCTTACCTAGTTCCGAGAAAGACAAATAGCCCACATGTCACCAAGGGTGGAACCCAAATCAAACTGGATTGAACCCAACAAGTGCAGACGACAGTTTTTGCGGGGTGAATGGGTTTATCTTAGATTAACCCTTACACTGCTGGTGGCTAATTTTGCCAATACAAAATGAATGAAACCCTGGCACATGGGTACTCATCTAAGAGAGCGAGGCCGAGAGCTATCTAATGAATACCAACATGATAGGGTTTAGATGGTTTTCAAGAATCTCTGTGTCTGTGTACTTTGTATGAAAGTAACCTCACATTGGAAGGGTTAAATATCGCTGCCACCAGATATTTTATCACAATTGATGAGATCTGCTCACGTGTCTTTAGTTTTCCTAGTTCCAAATAAGAAAAAATGACACACAAATCATAAACCCAATCATGCCAGGAGCAGCAAAAAAACACAGACAATATTGGTTATAACTCTCTAAAAAAAGCAATCTTCAGAAATTATTTGAAGGAGAGATATTCCCTAGAACATTATCTACAATTTTCTTTCAAATATTTTGCAAATTTATATAACTTCATAGTTATTTCTACAGGTGCAGGGGCGGATCCAGGATTTAAGAAGGGGGGGGGTTCAATGTAGTTCCAAAAAGTGACACTGGTGGCGCCACTCACAATTATTTATAAAAACACCACCAGGAGTCAACTGCAGAGCTAAAAATATTTTGGTCGCAAGATTGAACGGACCTCTTGCACTTTCAAACATTTAAGAAATATATTTTACCTTTTGGAGAGATTTAACAATGTGAAAACCCTGGGGATGAGGGGAAGAACTTTTGCCCACTATGCTTAATTGATGTTAGCGTAATTGCGATACATGCATCTGGGGGGGGGGGGTTCAATTGGAGACACTCTTTCATTTGTGATATGACTAAACACCAGTCCTGAGAGTCATTCAGTAAATTTCACCTTCTGCGCTCGTCGAATTCTCAGAAATCAACGCTTTCAATTTTTTTCTAATTTGGCTGAACCACTTCTATTCAACCTTTTTACAAATAATACTCTACGCCCAAAGTTGTTTGACCATTTTTGCACTTCAGATGCAAATGCGTTAAGTCACCTCAAAAGGTGTTAAGATGTGGTTATTCATGTATCAGTTGGCTATTAGTTAGGTATTTTCCATAGGGGTTTGATGAATCAAGTGATCTAGAAGTTTGAGAATCAACAAACCCCCCCTCCCCCCCTCACCTAGCAAACATCAGGTTTTCCAAGCTATTCTTAGTCTGCAAACGACTGGACTGGACTGTCTGTATCTGCTGGACCAGTGACCTGTAATCTATATATCTATGCCTGGACTAAGGAATCAAGGTGAAGTGATCTAGAAGTTTGAGAATCAACGACCCCCCCCCTCCCCTAACAAACATCAGGTTTTCCAAGGTACTCTTAGTCTGCAATCGACTGGACTGTGATTATGTATCCGCTAGACTAAGGAATCAAGTGGTCTAGAAGTTTGAGAATAAACGAACCCCCCCCCCTCCCCTAACAGACTTCAGGTTTCCCAAGCTATTCTTAGTCTGCAATCGACTGGACTGTAATTCTGTATCCGCTAGACTAAGGAATGAATCAAGTGATCTAGAGGTTCGAGAATCAACGAACCCACCCCCCCCCCCTCCCCTAACAAACTTCAGGTTATCCAAGCTATTCTTAGTCCGGAACGACTGGACTGTAATTCTGTATCCGCTGGTTCAAGGCGGATAATCCCCTCGAGCAGGATGTTCATCCACTCGGACCTACACCTGGCTGACACCAATCAGCCTGTTGCCTACTCAGGGCCTGGGGAAACAAAAGACGTGGACAGAATTGCAAATTGCAACTGGTCGCCGCGGCAGGAAAAACAATTAGTTTTGATGTTTGTCCACAGGTGGCGTGGTGGTGCAAAATGACTCACCAGCCAGGGGGGGTTCGGACGAACCCCTCGAACCCCCCCTGGATCCGCCCCTGAGGTGTCACAAGTCCAGACAACACTTGTTAGGGAGATCTCCAGGCATGTATGGGATAAGGGTGGAAGCTGAATTTGATTGGACGAAACAAGTGCAGGACGCAACCTAGACTAGGTAATCAGACCCTAAAAAGTTGAGATTCCCTTCTGTGTTGACCAAGCAGTGTGATGTAAGTACCAGGTATGGTAGATAGATGGCACCACCTGGTCCTCCTATCTCTAGAGGTTTTAGGTTATACCAGAGACACACATAAAAAGATCTCTCTGGTCATACTCAAACTGAATCCTCTATTCCCCTGGTGAGATAAGTGTAAACTAAATCGACCACTATGGCCACCCAGATGACTATTTGGTGCTTCAAGTGCCAGAAAAAAAAATGTCAGAAAAATATATATGACACCCTAGAAATCTAGGCTAGACGCAACCTTGATACAAACTTGGCAGCTCTTCAAAAACACCGACCCAAAAACCTCTGGTACAGAATAAACAACACAATCTTATTTATATCACTTGTGCTGTGCTGTTTTCTAGGCTCCAGTCAAAGAGACATGAGTTTCTTAAACAGTTATTGTTGGGCATACCGTGCCGTCATTACTATGCTGTAAGTTTGGTAAACTTGGGAAGGGGTTCCCACGAGACACACACACACATTCTTTAACCCTTATGCTGCTGGTGGCTAATTTGCCCATACAAAATGATGCAAAAACCTGAAAAATGAACGAAACCCTTGTATATGGGTACTCATCTGATAGTACTCAATGAGAGCTTTCATATGAATACCCACATGACTTGGTTCGGACGATTTTTTGCATTTTTGTGCATTGGACGAAAATAAACTCAGCATCAGAAGAATCTACCCATTAAAGGACAATTCCACCAAGAATAAGACATGGGCCCAGATAGCTTCTTAGATTATTCTGTATTTAAAAACCAAGTTCCCACCACTGCCAACCTTCATACAAGAAAGTATATTGCTCTTTAAACACATCCCAAAAAACAAGAAATGGAGGTACTGGGAGCAGCCATTTTAGTCTATTAATAGCTCATCTCTGGCTGTTTGGTACCCATATGTCATTAGCAGTAAGTTAGCTGGTGGATTTGTCCTTCAATGCAGAACCCTTATGCTGCTGGTGGATAATTTTGCCAATACAAAATGATGCAAAAATACTGGAAAATGACGGACACCCTCGCATATGGGTTCTTATATGAGAGTATTCAACAAGAGTTATACAATGAATACCAACATGACAGGGTTTAGATATTTTTCAAAATTCTTTGTTTAGGATGAAAGTAGCCTCAGGTTATAAGTTATTCTTGAAGTTGTTGACTATGTATATTTTTGTATATTGTACGTATATTGTATGTGTATTGTATGCATTTTATGTATACTTTATGTATATTTTATGTATTTTTCACACATCAAGGACGGAACCCCTTTCCTTAGCTTTGAATCCATCAATGCACTTTAAATTTTCTACTCAGAATTATTTATGTGTCTGTGGTGGCAAATAAAATATACAACAGTGAACCTATTCTTTTTCCCTGCAAAGGACATTAAAAATTGGGCATGCTGACAACTTCATCATAAGGATTTATTAATCTGGAGATATGCACTAAGATCAAACGTTTTTTATGATTTAACCCTTCAATACCCAGGTTACTTTCCTCCTCTATGCACAAGATGGCAAAAAAAATAATACGAAAATCATCTTAGCCTTGTCAAGTGGGTATTCATTTGAAAGCTCTCACTGAGTACTCTCAGATGAGTACCCATATGCCAGGGTTTTATAAACTTTTCAGCTTTTTCGCAAAATTTTGTATTGGCAAAATTAGCAACCATCAGCATAAGGGTTAAGGGCAGTGGCTTAGCCGTAATGCGTCCAGCATGTCATTTGGACACTTAGAACACTTAGAACACTGTTTTTTGACAGTTTGGACACCCTAAAGTTTATGTCAGAATTTGCTGAAAATGACTTTACTTAGAGGATAGAAGATGTAGAAGCTGTAGTGTCACTTTTATAAGACACACAAACCAGCATCTGGCCTAAAAAAGCAAAATCTGTAAAGGTATAGGGTCTATCTTATTAATAGAATGTATTTTGTACCACACTTTGGACACGCAAAAGTCTATGAAACCTCTATTTGGACACCCTGTTTCCAAATATCGGCTAAGACCCTGGTTAAGGGTCATGCTTTCAGACATAGGGTTACCAAACAGGATGTTGTGGTCTAGATGGTAGTGCACACCTGCACACACCTGGCTTGATTGGATTGCTTACAGGTGGTACAGGTAAGTAATACAGGTAGGCAGATCTATCATTGCTGCTGCCATTACCAGTATACATCACATCTGGAAGAGATTAGGTGTCTGGGTCAAAGCAACCTGTGTCAAAGTTTGAAAGTACTGGAGCATAGCATCCTCAGTTCGACAAATGGTTCACAATTCTTTAATCAAAGAATGATTATATTTATAGTGGAGACCCTGACTGACCAGAAAATAACACCACGTCATCTGACTGTCTTTCTCTTTCCATCACTCTGTCTCTCCCGGTCTGACTCTTTCTCTCACTCTCTCTGTCTGTCTCTCTCCCCATCTCTCCTTCACTCACTCTCTCTGTCTGTCTCCCTCCCCAACTCTCTCTCTCTCTCTCTCTCTCTCCCCTCTTTCTCTGTCTCTCTCTCTCTTCCTCTCTCTCTCTCTCTCTCTCTCTCTCTCTCTCTCTCTCTCTCTCTCTCTCTCTCTCTCTCTCTCTCCCCCCCCATACCCCACATGTTGCAGAGTTTGTGATTGATATATTAACACAGTAACACTTATGAAGATTTTAATACCCTCTTCGATCCACTTGGGAATCTTTGAGGTACTGGGGGACACATTGAGAAAAATGAGGACCCTGCCTCGTAACTCACTCCGTAGGGGGCGGAGAAATAAACCATCTTAAAAATTCTGCTTCGAGCGCGGGGGAATTCTATCCCAGAATCCCCTGGGAGAAGACAGGTGCCGAAGCGCCTCACCTCTATATTCTATACAGAATTTATGAACGGCCATAAAATAGCTCGTTATTTTCTATGGCATAATTACTATTGATACAGTTCGCCGGGAGCACTGATTAGAAGGAATGTGATGGTAATAACGCAGGTACGAGCGAAGCATGGTTCAGTAATAATCTATTAATTACAAGACCTCAACAGTCCTGGCCTGCGCGGGAAAATTTACGACTCGCAAACACATTTTTTTTCACCAGATCTAACTCACGCCCGGGTGAAAAATGTGAGAGTGATCACATAAGGACAGAATTTATAGGACAGGGTTTTGAGGGGAGTTTTTATCATTTTTTCCTACCATATCTCATTTTTTGATGAGCAGAGATTCGCTCTTATTTTCATCTCGCAGCCTCCAGGCCCTGTTGGTGCTGCCACCCTTTTGCCAATCCTGTTACTACTGATAATTCAACGGCCATTTATAATCACTTCACATACCAATAAAAGGGTACCAGCATTTTCCTTTCCAAGGCAAGCTACAGTCAACCCATGAAAGGGGTTGTTTTAAGCGGTTTTGAAAATAGTGAAAATAGTGCTGTACGATCAATAAAGCGATATTTCGATAAATCGTTCCAGCACTACTAAACGGTAAAACTTACGGATCACCTCAAAGACCTCAGAAATCTCACCTGCAAAAGAAAGAAATCAGTATAAGCACAAAGACCTAGAAAGAACATAACTATTAGATTCAAAAACTTTCTAGAAAAGAATAATAATGAATGCATATCAACCTATTCCTCTACAGAATGTCACAAATCGACTGATTTTTTTATGTGATATCCAGAGTCAAAACAAAATGTATTATCATATCATATTTTCATCAACCTTCATCTATGTTCCCTTGATAAATGTCATCCGAATGAATTTTTTCTTATATCTTAGGATTGAACAATATATTCATAAAAATATTATAATAATTCTATATTTCAAGATTATGAAATTATTATATTGTTTAATATACTATATCAAAGGAGAATGGTGGATTGGATTCTATCAACATCTTCCCTTCAAATATCTTTTGAGTAATGCTTTGATGAAGTAGAATAATGATAGACTCTATCAATTTTTTCGGGACCGTATGAACTCTCTCGTACTGCCCTGAGACTGTGGACGGAACTAGGTTGACAGCGTGTGGGGTTACAGTTGCAGTGATAGGGCGACGACAAGCAGGGCTGGACGAACAGACAGACGAAACGACAGATGAACAGACAGACATACTGACAGGGGCGAACAAGTCACATACCAGCGAGCGACAGTCGTCACATAAAAAACACTTTCCACACACCTTTTTTGCTAATCCATTTCAGACAGAGCCAGATATTTTTTTTCGCTTGATTTTTTAAAATTTTAGACAGAATACACAACAACTTTTTCAAATCATCAAGGCCAGAACTATTTTTCAATCTTAATTTCCAGGGCCAGAATCTTTTTTCATGATTTTCAAAGCCAGATTTTTATTCAATTTTCAGGGCCGATACCTCTTTTTATTTACCTTTAAGGACCAGATTTTTTTTTCTTGATTTTCAGGGCATAAATTTATCTTCCTACAAAAGGATAGGCCCCCACCCTCCCCCCAGAATATCAAATGGTCCAGCACCTTAACACTTATTGCTCCTCAGAAATAACCCAAATCAAGGAGGAAGGGACAGGACACTTTAACACCCTAATAAATAAAGGGACAACAGGCCTGCTGTTCCTGCACCCTTATTCCCATCCACTGGTAGGCATATCATAGCTGTAACCTTTAACCTTTCAATTTGACCTCTGACCTCATTCCCAGAGTTCAAAGAAAAAAAACAAAACAGATAAGGCTCAAGATCCATAAAAATATCATTTTCCAGATTTATTTATCTATGCAAAGCTTGTGTTTACTATGTAAAATTACAACTGACCTGAAATAAAGATTATCTGTCTATCTATCTATGCAACCAGAGAAACTCATCCACACTACCTGATGCAACTGAATTTTTCAATTAACTTCTTCGAGGGAAAGCTATTTCTAAGACCTTCATTTCCATCCCTACTCGACTCCTTATTTCAGGTCGAAGGTCAAGAAGTCCAAGCTTAGTTACATCAATTAGTTTTCTATTACTGGGGCTCGGTTGTTATAGCGTGTCAGGACTGACTTGCGAGAGATATCGGGGATCTCGAAACCGCCTGTTACAGACGATCTTCCGTCAACGCCTCGCTGGGCCGGGCACTCAACGCAGATTCCAAGAAGTGGCAATGGACATTTAATTTGGTGAAAGCGATAATCGTTAGCAGGGAGCACACAGCCTATTACTCACATAGCCCTGCTTCCCGAGAGCAGGCCCGCAGAAAACAGTCCTGCAGAAAACAGTCCCACGCAGGTCTCGCAAAAGAGTCCTGCAGAAAATAATGCTTCAGAAAAGTCCCACATAAAACAGCTCTGCAGAAAACAGTCATGCAGAAAAGTTCTGCAGAAAACAGTCTCGCAGAAAAGTGCCGTAGAAAAAAGTTCCGCAGAAGAGTCTTGCAGAAAAGTCTCGCAGGAAAAGTCTCATAGAAAACAATGATGCAGAAAACAGTCCCAAAGAAAAGGCTCTGCAGAAAACAGTCCTGCAGAAAAGTTCCATAGAAAACAGTTCTCTCTCGCAGAAAACAATGCTGCAGAAAACAGTCTTGCTGAAAACAGTCTCGCTGAAAACAGTCTCGCTGAAAACAGTCTCGCTGAAAAGTCCTGCAGAAAACAGCACTGCAGAAAACAGTTCTGCAGAAAAGTCCCGCAGAAAACAATCCTCAAGAAAACAATCCCCCAGAAAAATGCTGCAGAAAACAGTTCTGCAGAAAACAGCACTGCAGAAAACAGTTCTGCAGAAAACAGCACTGCAGAAAACAGTTCTGCAGAAAAGTCCCGCAGAAAACAATCCTCAAGAAAACAATCCCCCAGAAAAATGCTGCACAAAACAGTTCTGCAGAAAACAGCATTGCAGAAAACAGTTCTGCAGAAAACAGCACTGCAGAAAACAGTTCTGCAGAAAAGTCCCGCAGAAAACAATCCTCAAGAAAACAATCCCCCAGAAAAATGCTGCAGAAAACAGTTCTGCAGAAAACAGTTCTATAGAAAACAGCACTGCAGAAAACAGTTCTATAGAAAACAGCACTGCAGAAAACAGTTCTGCAGAAAACAGTTCTGCAGAAAAGTCCCGCAGAAAACAATCCTGAAGAAAACAATCCCCCAGAAAAATGCTTCAGGAAACAGTTCCGCAGAAAACAGTTCTTATGGTACTTTTGATAACTACTCCGGAAATACTTGTGAATTACCAAAATATATGAATAACAACTAAAAGTTGTTTGTTTCGTATAACCCTACCCTAACAAGTTCTTACTCAAAAGAAATTCTACACTAATTTTTTCCCCATCTTTTTATTTTGAATTAATTAACCACAAGCAGCAAAAGGGTTAACACAGACATGTACCCACCCCCCCCCCCTCCCCGTCCCTAGGGGAGGGTAGTGTTGACATGGTTGAACAAACAGAGCTACTATGATAAGGTATTGGGAACTTGCGGTAACAGGTCACACAGCTTTAATAAATAAAGCAGAAATTACCCCAAGAGTGACAGAGAAATATCAGGAACCATATCTTGTCCTGAAAGCCAATCCCCCTGGGTGGAGTGTTCTTGTCAAGAGGGGGAACCATGATAAGGATAAACCGCAAATGTAACAATGGAGCATTGTTGTTTTATTGTTATTGATAGGAAAAAGCTGTTAGCCGAATGTCCTCAAGGAAACACAACACAAATGCTTCACCATTTAACAGTGTTGGAATCTGAAAAGGTGGGAATTCTCAATCAGTGTCATTGCTACAGGATTAACCCATTCAGAATTCAGGGACTTAGCCAGGACCCATCCCCTCTAAGGATGGCATTTTCAAGAAAAACACCTCTTCAAACAGGCAAAAAATTCTAACTAGGACTTTTTTTTGTGAAATAACTACTAGGGGTTGATATTGCACCTGCTAACCCTTTTGTTGCTACCAATAATTTTGTCAAAGTCAAAAGATAATATTTTAAAACTATCTAATCCCTGCCATGTGGGTATTCATTAGAGAGCTCTTGCTGAGTACTAGGTATCAGATGACTACCAATATGCCAGGGCTTCAGTCATTTTTCCAACTTTTGCTTTTGCATTTTTCATAATATGAGTTTATTGACTAAGCAACTACGGTGACCTGGAAACAATATAACCTATGATAAAACTGCAAATAATAGAGGAATACTTTGTGTTATCTTAACTGATATCATGAATGATTTGGCTTCTTTTGGTCAGATATTGTATCCTCGCTTTTCTCGCTGGTTGACCTCTCAGTAGTTTTTCTCCAGACATGTTGGTGCACTTAGTTGACCTTTTAACCCCTTTTTATGCCTGGAGATCTCTTAGACAAGTGTCGTCTGGACCTGTGATAATTTTGATCATAACTTTGGAATTATTCATAAATTCACGAAATATTTGAAGGAGAGTTGTGGGTTGGGTTCCGATCAAGTTTTCTCCTTCAAATATTTTTCAAGAAATACTCTGGCCAAAAAGATACCACCAAACTCGTGATGTGACAGCGTTTTTTTGGGTTAACCTATTAATGCTCACAGCGGCCAAAAGTAGCCTGACAATTTTGTTGATATCTTGCTGGCAAAACCAGCACTGGGAAAATATTTGAATAACAAATGTTATTCAGAACATTGCCAACAACTCTCCTTCAAATATTTTGGAAAATCAAACTTAAGTTATTGCCAAAAGTATCATAGATCCAGACAACAATTTCTGAAGGAACTCTGAAGCACTAATGGGTTAATTTTCTCTCACCACCTCATCATTGGTGTTTCAACAACAGCCAATTTCTATCAATCAACAAGTAGTTTTTTGCCACTCACTGCATAGCGAGTCAGATGACACATAAAGTAGAAACAGAGACTAAAGGAATCGGTATGTTTAACCAATTAATGCTTAACCCTTATGCTGCTGGTGGGCAATTTTGAAATACACAATTATGCAAAAAAGTTCAAAAATGACTGAAACCCTGGCACATGGGTACTCATCTGAAAGTACTCAGTGAGAGCTTTCAAATGAATACCAACATGACAGGGTTTCGATGGTTTTCAAAAATCTTTGCATTCTCGTGCATCAGACGAAAGTAGCCTTAGCATTGAAAGGGTTAACCAATTAATGCTTAACCCTTATGCTTCTGGTGGGCAATTTCACAATACACAATTATGCAAAAAAGTTCAAAAATGAATGAAACCCTGGCACATGGGTACTCATCTGAGAGCACTCATCGAGAGCTATCAAATGAATACCAACATAACAGGGTTTAAATGGTTTGCAAAAATCTTACCATCATTGTGCTTTGGATGAAAGTAGCCTTAGCATTGGAAGACACTAGAATATTCCATCTGGACATGTGATACTTCTAACTATATGACTCAAAAATTAGAATCATTTCATAATATTTTAGAAGGAAAGTTGTTGGTAGGGTTTATAATAACTTTTTCTCCATTATTTCATTTTCCCAACTAAGCTTACACCTAAAGGTTTGGGGGAAGAATAAATAGAAAAATATTTGATGGAGAAATGCTAATCAGGACATTATCAACAACCCTTCTTCAAATATTTTGTAAAATCATTCTCAAATCTAAAGTTATTGATAAAAGTATCATAGAAGCAGACGACTTTTACCGGAGTCAATCTTAAGCATTAATGGGTTGAGGACCTGCACACCAACGGCGGTACCATGCCCTGGGGTTTAAAAGTTTATTCCAACTTGAGACCCTCAAAAACCCTCAAAAGCAGCACATCTGTGCCAGGGTATCCATGACAAACACTGCAATATACATACTCCTATATGTAACTGACAAGCCTTGGGCCCAGTAACCGGGATATGGAAACAGAAATGTAAGTATTCTGGCGTGTGTGACATTTACACCAGTCATTAAGAGGGGATCAGTGTCGCTTGTAGTTGCTAAGTTTGCCACACTTAAAGCAGACAGCGAGCACACGTTCCCTCTTCAGAGTGAAATGTACAACATGATCTGCTTTCAAATATATGTGGAGAAATACATGGGGAGAGGTGATTGATGAAGATCATAGGATTTACATCTGTCTCTCTGTCTATCCGTCAATGTCTATCCATCCCTCTCTTTCTCTCTCTCACTCCCTGTCCGTCTCTCACCCTCTCTCCATCTCTTTCTTTGTCTCACCTTTTTTATTTGTTTGTCAGTTTTTTCTCTTCCTCTCTCTTCTATCTCTCTTAGCCTCTTAGTTTCCCTTCACATTGCTTCTACTCTGTTTGTCTGTCTGTCCCTGTTTCTACTCTCTCCTCTCTCTCTCTCTCTCTCTCGCTCTCTCTCTCTCTCTCTCTCTCTCTCTCTCTCTCTCTCTCTCTCTCTCTCTCTCTCCTCTGTCTGTCTGTATGTCTGTCTCTGTCTGTCTGTCTGTCTGTCTCTCTCCTGTCTCTACTTATTGCTCTCTATTTCAACTCTGCCTGCCTGCCTGTCTCTGTCTCTGTCTGTCTCTCTCTCTCTGTCTCTCTCTCTCTCTCTCTCTCTCTCTCTCTCTCTCTCTCTCTCTCTCTCTCTCGCTGTCTCTCTCTCTCCTCTGTCTGTCTGTATGTCTGTCTCTGTCTGTCTGTCTGTCTGTCTCTCTCTCTCTCTCTCTCTCTCTCTCCTGTCTCTACTTATTGCTCTCTATTTCAACTCTGCCTGCCTGTCTCTGTCTCTGTCTCTCTCTCTCTCTCTCTCTCTCTCTCTCTCTCTCTCTCTCTCTCTCTCTCTCTCTCTCTCTCTCTCTCTCATTATCAAAACCATTATCATTATAATCATCATCATCACCATCAGCACCACCATTGACACCAGCAGCATCTTTATCCTCGTTACCATTCAGTGTTGCTTTCATCACCCTCTGTTCTCTGTTTCCACGCTCTGTCCATCCATCACTAGTACTTTCCTCTGTAGCCAGCAGAGGCGCACAGCGGGAGAAACACGAGAGAAACACGAGAAACACGGGAGACACACGGAAACGGCCGCTTCCGCCGCAGCCAGCCTGCTCATTAACGATACCATCATCTCCATCATCACAATAAATACACACACAATTACACACGTAACTCATCAGCAAATCTAGTTGCCGTGCCGATAAACACGATTGCCGGACTTCAAAGGCTGCGCGTGGTTCATTATTCCTCATCGCGAATTCCCCTCACCTGGTGTGCCTATTCGCCGACAACGACAAACCTGTCATGTTTGCCGCCCGCTGCGCTCTCTACGTGTCGCGGGAAGATTGAGAGTCCGCTTCATGTTGACTAATTTAATTACCGTCCGCAGAATAATAAATCCCGCTATTCTGACAATAGGAGTTCAAGCCTCGTCCATCATGGGGAGTATGGAGCCGAGCTCCCCCGCGGGACACACGGAAAACGCGCGCCTACGACAACGCTGTAAACTAGCTGCGAAAACGACACCGATGGGGGAACATTTTACGGCCCTTGTCCGTCGTATATCGAGGGGCGGGGATGGTTTGCGAGGGTAAGCCTTCCACCCACTGAGAATTACTTGGAATGATGGTGATGAAGAAAAAATAACTTTTCTTCAAGAATAGCATCACAATAAAGAATAACAAGAATCCACCACTAGACCTTATTGAAAAAAAAAGAAGAAAAAAGCGCTACAAGAGATTGGAGCTGTAAATTACTGAGAACTAGAAAAGTATTTAGTACACAAAGAAAGTCTGAGTAATTGTGAACTATGAATGTGACTTCTCAGTTTGTAAAAAACAGGTCTGAGCAAGATTTTGGCACTGTAATGCACTGAGAGCACCTTTTGTCAAGATTTTGAGGGTATAGCTAATAAATATATACTAGTGAGATCTAAGAAGATAACTCACAGAGTTGAATATAAATAACTTCTGATCCTTTACTCACTTCATAGAGATTTGAAAGTGAATAATTTCATTTTTATTCACTTCAATAGAGAGTGAAGAATGTGAAGAATTTCTGGTTCTTTATTCACTTCACTGGAACCAAATTTCACTAATATAGGGGCATTTTCTGCCTTAACTTGAAATGATCAGACTGGTTACAAAAATCTTTGTTTGGTAAACACTAAAACAATTGACAATACATCAATTGATACATTGAAATGTATTATTCTGTAATTTGAGCTATTATAAGCAGATGTTTGGGTGGGGATTGTCAGGGTCTTAGAAACTGGGTGCCCAAAATGGGAATGTGTAAAAAGATTTTAGGCGTCCTTTTTTTTTAAGAGGGACCGCAATATACTCAGACTACGAACATAAATATGTATTTATCAAAATAAGGCCTGACATGCTTAAACATTTCATGTAAATTATTTTGAGATGAAAAAAAATATACTTAAACTTTACATCAAGATACTCCTAGAAAATATTTGGATATCCTAAACTGAAGGGTAATTCTTTAGGGTTTAGGTGTCCAAATGACACAGAAGCCCTACTGGCTTAAAGTCTATGGAGCTTGTTGATTTCAGTTAATACTAGCCCTCTAGGGCAAGTAGACCTGTGAAAATATTGATTTAGGTGTTCAAATGACATACAATTCTGGCTAAGTCTATGGGGCTCGTTGATTATAGTTAATACTAGCCCTCTAGGACAAGTAGACCTGTGAAATTACTGATTTAGTTTTTCAAATGACACACAGTTCTGGCTAAGTCTATGGGTCTCCCTGATTATAGTTAATACTAGCCCTCTAGGGCAAGTAGCTTAGACCTTAGAAGTTGTCGGATGCCCCTCCCACAGCCTGGCCTCTGCATCTGAAGAAGTGGAAAAAGTTTCTTTATATGGCCCAGCTTGTTGATTTTACTTAATACTAGCCCTCTAGTGTGAGCTACTAGCCCTGTGAAGTTTTTTTTTATCAGATGCCCCTTCCACAGCCTGGTCTCTGCGTCTGAAGAAGTAGAAACAGTTTCTTTATACGGCCGGGCTTGTTGATTTTACTTAATACTTGCCCTCTAGGGTGAGTACTAGCCCTATGAAGTTATCATCAGATCCCCTTCTCTGCATGTGAAGAAGTTTATAAATTGGCCCTGCTTGGTGATTTTACTAAATACTAGCCCTGTAGGGTGAACTACTAGCTCTGTGAAGTTACCGTCAGATCCCCCTCTCTGTATCTGAATAAGTAGAAACAGTTTCTTTATATGGCCCTGCTTGTTGATTTTACTAAATACTAGCCCTGTAGGGTGAACTACTAGATCTGTGAAGTTACCGTCTCTGTATCTGAATAAGTAGAAACAGTTTCTTTATATGGCCCTGCTTGTTGATTTTACCAAAAGTGGATTGTACTTTTAGTATGATCCACTTTTGATTTTACTTAATACCAGCCCTCTTGGGTGAGGGGATCTGTGAAGTGACTGTCAGATCCCCCTCCCACAGCCAGGTCTCTACATCTGAAGAAGTAAAGAAATAGAAAGAGTTTCTTTATTTGTCAGCCGACCATCTGGGCGCAGCGAGGCTGAGCGAGAGAAGTGAAATTGACAGGCCGCCCTCGCGGCATTCCTGGGAGGCTAATTAATTCCAGCGGAACCCGCGCGCCTGCCAGGCTCGATCAGAGATTTACTCGGTGTACGACGCGAGATTCTATCTAACCCACCCAGGCACCGACATGGAATACCAACCACAGAACAACTGTGATTTGTAGAGGAAAAGTGGAACAAAGAACCTACGAGTTGTTCTCATCTAAAAAGTAGTATAGAGAAATCTTGCCTTTACTCTGTTTGGTTTAGTTAGGCTTTTACGTGACCCACTAAGCACCGACAACGAAGACAAATTACATGGCTTTTAATCATACTGGAGAAGTGGGACAAAGAACCTACAACACTTGTCCTCTTCTAAAAAGTAGTGTACAAAAGTCTTGCCTTTATTTGGTTCTATTTAGTCAGTTTAATTCGTTTTTTACATGACCCATCTAAATACCGACAACAAATACAAATCATATGACGGTAATCATACAGGAGAAGTGGGAAAAAGAACCTACAACACTAATTTCATTTTCTTCTAAAAAGTAGTATAGAAAAATCTTGCCCTAACTCCACAAGTGGAGTGGCCGCGACGCTACTCTATGTGCACAGTTCCTGTAATGGTAGGGAGAAATCTTGCCTTTACCCAGAGTTGGTTCTGTTTAGTCAGTTTAGTTCAGTTTTTACGACCCATCTACGCACCGACAAAAAATACAAACAACCCACACATCAATAAAGAATAGCAGAACAGCCTGACACTTTTGATGAAATCTTGCAGGCAAAATATATACTGAGGAAAATATCTGATGAAGAATTATTTATCAGGACATTACTAACAACTCTCCTTCAAATATTTTGTAAAATTATCCTTAAATCCAAAATTGTAGACAAGAGTATCGGATATCCAGACGACAATTTCTGGAGGAACTCCTAAGCAGTATTGGGTTAAACAGTCTGCAGACATCAGAAAAGCTGGCCGTAAATTGATGCCGACAATGTGCAATTTCAGCAGCCGAGTCCATACCGAGTCGAATGCTTCTTTTCTTCCACAAATTACCCCTGAATGGGCAGTCTCACAACAGAACATTTTCTCACAACACTAACGGCGGCCGCGGATCAATAGCCACACTATAATTTACTCGCAAATTTACCGCAACACTTTTCTCAATTGGTTTCCTTTTCTCACTTCAACCATATCGACCAATCAGAATTGATCGGGAGTGCGAACCATGTCAGTTTCCGAGGACTGGATTTAAGGCGTTGTGGTTGGGTAATGGTTTATAAAACTCCAACCTTTTACATAAAACTCTGGTGTTGAGTCATTAAACACATTTTTTAGTGATTCCCATAGATATAGAGCATAATGATCTTGAAATGCAGAGAAAAAAGAGCATAGCAATACAACTCATAAGAGGAATGTTATTAGCAGACTATTGCTTTAACCCTTATGCTGCTGCGTTAATTTGGCTAATTTGGCCAATTCAAAATAATGCAGAAAAACTGAAAAATAATTGAAATCCTGGCACATGGGTACTCATCTGAGTGTACTCGGCGAGAGCTATCCAATGAATACCAACATGACAGGGTTTAGATGACTTTTAAAAATATTTACGTCCCGGAGTTTTGAATGAAAGTAGCCTTAGCATTAGAAGGTTTCAGGCCCTTATTCTCTCTCTCTCTCTCTCTCTCTCTCTCTCTCTCTCTCTCTCTCTCTCTCTCTCTCTCTCTCTCCCTCTCTCTCTTTTAATGATTATTTAAACTTCCTACTGTTATCCATTTAACTCTAATTCAGAACACATGGCCCCTGAGCCATGAATTTTGAAACAAATCCCAGGAAGCAAGGACACACAAATATGCTTCACGTTGCGAAACTTAACAAGTAATCAACATTGTGGATGATACATAATTCAGTGTTGTATTTCCCCTCTGAGAATCGGGGACTGATAAGTGTTTGCATATCCAATGCGCACAATTTTACCGCTGTTTGGATATGACTAAGGGGAGGTGTTATTATCCTGTTCCCCCCCCCCCCCTCAAAGGAAGGGGAGGTGTCATTATCCCGTTACCCCCCCCCCTCAAAGAAGGGGAGGTGTCATTATCCCGTTCCCCCCCCCCCCCCCTCAAAGAAGGGGAGGTGTCATTATCCCGTTCCCCCCCCTCAAAGAAGGGGAGGTGTCATTATCCCGTTCCCCCCCCTCAAAGGAAGGGGAGGTGTCATTATCCCGTCCCCCCCCTAAAAGAAGGGGAGGTGTCATTATCCCTTCCCCCCCCCCTCAAAGAAGGGGAGGTGTCATTATCCCGTTCCCCCCCCCTCAAAGAAGGGGAGGTGTCATTATCCCATTCCTCCCCCCCCCCCCTCAAAGGAAGGGGAGGTGTCTTTATTCCGTCCCCCCCCCCCACAAAGAAGGGAGGTGTCATTATGCCGTTCCCCCCCCCCCCCTCAAAGGAGGGAGATGTCATTATCCCATTCCCCCCAACCCCCCTCAAAGAAGGGGAGGTGTCATTATCCCGTTTCCCTCCTCCACCCCCCCCCCCCCCCCTCAAAGGAAGGGGAGGTGTCATTATCCCGTTACCCCCCCCCCTCAAAGAAGGGGAGGTGTCATTATCCCGTTCCCCCCCCCCCCCTCAAAGAAGGGGAGGTGTCATTATCCCGTTCCCCCCCCCCCCCCTCAAAGAAGGGGAGGTGTCATTATCCCGTTCCCCCCCCCCCCCCCCTCAAAGAAGGGGAGGTGTCATTATCCTGTTCCCCTCCTCAATGAAGGGGTGGTGTCATTACTCCTGCCCCCCCCCCCTCAAAAAAGGGGAGGTGTCATTATCCTGTTCCCCTCCTCAATGAAGGGGT
This sequence comes from Maea johnstoni, assembly GCA_963942565.1. NCBI lineage: Eukaryota > Metazoa > Annelida > Polychaeta > Spionida > Magelonidae > Maea > Maea johnstoni. Next base: position 31,983,250 of record OZ012700.1, read on the forward strand.
GGTGTCATAACTCTGCCCCCCCCCCCCCCCCCCCCTCAAAAAAGGGGAGGTGTCATTATCCTGTTCCTCCCCCCCCCCCCCCTCTCAAAGAAGGGGAGGTGTCATTATCCCGTTCCCCACCTCAAAGAGGAGGTGTCATTATCCCATTCCCCCCCTCAAATGGGAGGTGTCATTATCCTGTCCCCCCTCCCCCCCTCAAAGAAGGGTAGGCATCATTATCCAGTTGCCCCCAAACACAGCGACCTCCTCCTTGCATGCCCCTACAAATGCTCTAGTGGTTAACGGCAGTCATCCTGCTCTTTATAAAAACATTAGCCGAGCGCGGATTCTGTAAATGATGTCTTACAAATGCATAGATTTGTCACCTAGCTCATTTATGAGCAGGAAGCCCTTCCTAAACATTTATGGAAGCACTGATCTGATTTGAATCTGTTTTATACACCAAGGACACTTCATGTTTATTGGTTGGATCTTCTTTAACCCTTCCAAGCCTGGATAATCCATTCCATATCATTATTGCAGTAGTTGAATTAATAATCATGTTTTTAGGGCTATTTGGATCATCTTTAACCCTTCCAAGCCCGGATAATCTAGTCAATATCATTATTGCAGTAGTTGAATTAATAATCATGTTTTTAGTACTAGTTTGATCTCCTTTAACCCATCCAAGCCCGGATAATCTATTCCATATCATTATTGCAGTAGTTGAATTGATAAACACGTCTTTTAGTGCTAGTTGGGTCATCTTTAACCCATCCAGACCCAGATACTGTATTCCATGTTATTATTGCAGTCATTTAATTAATAATACTTTCCGCACCCCTGGAGTCCCTATTTATCAAACTGCACACCATTATTTGGACATCCGATCCCTATGCTAGTATTGTACAATATGCTGCCTTGTTGTCATTAAAGGATAATTCCATCATGGATAAAACTGAGGCCCAAATAGTTTCTTATGGTATTCTCTACTTAAACCCAAGTTCCCACCAGTGCCAACCTTCATACAAGTAGTATATTGCTGTTTAAACACATCCTAATGAAGCACTGTGGGCATTGAAGGGCAGTAACAATGCCCATCAATGCTTTTAAAACTTTTCTTTAATATAACTCCTAAACAAGTTTGGCCAAAGTAGAAGAAGAGTTAACTGGAAATTCAAGTACTGACAAGCCACGCAATCATTGAAAGACAGTGACAATGCCCATGGCTTTTTAAACTCTTCTAAACATAAGTCCTGAACAGTTTTGGCCAAAGTAGAAGAAGAGTTAACAGGCAAATCAAGTATTGACAAGCCATGCAATCATTGAAAGACAGCGACAATGCCCATGGCTTTTAAATCCATCCTTGGGGCGCTCTCCCTGCGACCTCCCTGATAACCTCATCAGTGCACTATCCTCTCCCAAATTACCCACAATCCACTGGGGGCATGCCGATTACCGGTCCAGCCTACGCCAGGTACCTACCGAATCATTACCAATTCAATTCTGTTGATCCCCGTCGTAAAATCCCCCCTGACGCTAAGTGGCGTGTCGCTTGTCACATGACTTCATCCCCCGATATTCAAATTGGATCCCTAAACCAATTTGTATGTTATTGTCCAAATTAGGCGCATTAGCGAAACAGTAGATGCCATTGGTTACTTACGGCGAATAATACCACCTGACATCTGGACATTGAGTCGCCCCCCGCGAGATCGACGGAAAAATAACTACCGCTACTCGGAAATGCTTCACCCGCCATTAAGAAGATTGAGAGGAAATGCGCGCTGAATTCTGGGAATGCCGACAACTTAAAGAGACTCCGAGTCCTACTTGCGACATTTGCAGAAATCAATCATGTCCACGTATCTCGCGATGAAATTGTCTTGAAGGGACGCTGCGTCGCATGCCGGATGCAGGTTACGGGATTCTACGGACAACGGCAACTTTGCTCGTGCACGGCAATCACAAGTTGGAATTGACAGTAATTTCGCAAATGGCTACATCAAATCTGCATCGTGCCTCAATAGATTTTTCTGTGAAGTAAAAAACCTGAGGTTTCAACATTTAAAGATATCCATGTTGTATTGTTATAGCCTAGTTGAAGAAATGTCTTTAGGACAAATCTGACATCTACAACTTTGTTAAGGTTCTACCTTGCATCTTACAGTTTGTATTGCCTCAAAGAAAACAAATGCGCCCTGATGATGATGATGATGATGATGATGATGATGATGACGATGATGATGGCGATGATGATGATGATGATGACGATGACAATGATGATGGTGATGATGGTGATGATGATGGTGATGATGATGGTGATGATGATGGCGATGATGATGATGATGATGATGATGATGATGATGATAGCGACTAAAATGATGTAAATGTTGTTGAAAATGATAATGAAGATAAAATACTGATTATATAGATAATGATTACTATAACTACTACTTTTACGACTACTACTACTACTACTACTACTACTACTACTACTACTACTACTACTACTACTACTACTACTACTACTACCGCTACTATTACTACTACTACTACTACTACTACTATTACTACTACTACTACAACTACTACTACTTCTACTGCTTACAAAATATCATCACAACTAGTAAGAAATAAGATGCAATAAAAACTCCTGAGCAATCATTAATAAAAGATAACAAAGTTCGCCCTAATTATCTCCACATAAAAGACAAACATCTTCATACCATCAGAAGACACAAGATCTATTGCAGCTCTTTTAGCGATTATGGGTTTTTTTCACAGCAAATATTTCATTAAACACCTCCGCTCAACACTTTCAGCATAATTAGATAAATCAACTTGCGCATCGCTGTGAGTGAGATATTACCCGTATCCCACAGTAATTAATCATATCGCCCTCGGACGACCACTCGCTGATTCCTGAAAAGATGCACTTAGTGACGCCACAATGTAGCATAGATTCGGAAAATGAAGATGACGATGAAAAGTGATGATGAAGATTAATGACTATAACGATATTTTTCTATACTGGTGATTACTCCTTTAATATGCTGCTGGTGGCTAAGTTAGCCTATACAAAATAATGCAAAAATCTTTAAAAATCACTGAAACCCTGGCAAATGGGTACTCATCTGAGAGTACTCATCAAGAGCTTTCCAATAAGTACCAACATGACAGGGTTTAGATGGTTTTCAAAACCTTTGCATTCTTGTGCATTGGACGAAAGTAGCATTAGCATTGGAAGGGTTAAGAACGGAGGTATTTGCAGCAAGCATATAATTAGGAAGGTAAGAGATGGTAAATTGATTATGACTAAACTACGATTGCTAATACTATCCTCACTGGTGCTGCTAAAATGTATACTTAAACCCTTCCAATGCTAAGGTTACTTTCGTCCAGACAAAAAACCGACAAAAAGATATCTCAAAACCATCTAAACCCTGTCATGTTGTTATTCATTGGATAGCTCTCACTGAGTACTATCAGATGAATACCTGTGTGCCTAGGTTATGGTCATTTTTCAGCTTTCTTTTACATTGATTGGTATTGGCTAGCTAATTAGCCACAGGCAGCATAAGGTCTAATACCTATGCCACTACTTTGAACTACTTCTACTACTACTACTACTACTACTACTACTACTACTACTACTACAGCTACTACTACTACTACTACTACAACTACTACTACTACTACTACTACTACTACTACTACTACTACCACTACTATAACTTTGAACTATTCAACTACCACTGCTTCCACTGCTACTAAAATATTGCAAAATTCCATTAACAACATTTCTATTTACCAATTAACAATTCCCTGGTCACAAAGAAAGTGCCTATGAGAATAATGAATTCCTTGCCTAACTGTCTATTCATAAGATATAAACTGCTATCACCCACTGCAAAACATTGGTTAAACATGACATCATATTTCATCGAAGTCCTGTCGCGAACCTCCCCTTATGAAATATTAATGCATGACTCTATTTACACAAAAACCTGTATGCAGCACAAGTTAAAGTGATGGCTGAAGAATTGGGATAGGTACGATAATGATATTCGTCCTCAGAAGCGATGAAGGACCAGTGTTTTATTCATGGCAAATAGAAGAACTTTTGTCACGGGACTACTTTAATCAACAGTATGGGTATCTAAGTGATAAATTGCCACCCAGTAGACTGTCCCATCATTCTCAAAGTCACATCCCATGGTGTGTGAGAGAGAGAGAGAGAGAGAGAGAGAGAGAGAGAGAGAGAGAGAGAGAGAGAGAGAGAGAGAGAGAGAGAGAGAGAGAGAGAGAGAGAGAGAGAGAGAGAGAGAGAGAGAGAGAGAGAGAGGAGAGAGAGAGAGAGAGAGAGAGAGAGAGAGAGAGAGAGAGAGAGAGAGAGAGCATGGATTGATTAAAAGAATCTTCCTGATATATTTGTTACACCATATCGGGAAACCCTTATGCTGCTAGTGGCTAAATTGACCAATACAAAACAATACACAAATCCCGAGAAATGACTGGATACCCTGGCACATGGGTAATTCATCTGACAGTACTGAACAAGAGCTTTCAAATGAAAACCAACATGACAGGGCTATTAATAGATGGCTTTTAAAAATCTTTGCATCCTTGTGCTTTGGACAAAAGTAGCCTCAGCATTAAAAGGGTTGAAATCCTAAGGGTGTAGAGAGTGTCTCAGTAGCTTAACCCTTATGCTGTTGGTGGCTAATTTTGCCAATACATAATAATGCACAAAACCTGAAAAATCACCGAAACCCTGGCAAATGGGTACTCATCTGAGAATACTCGGTGAAGGCTTTCCAATGAGTACCAACAAGACAAGGTTTAGAGGGTTTTCAAAGATTTTTGCGTCCTTGTACTTAGGGCGAATGTAGCCTCAGCATTGGAAGGGAAACAAGATGCCTCTATGTCAACACTACTCTCGTAATTAGATCATATCCATGATTGACTGTAAATATGTTTTTCCGAGTTATAAGCTGCGGCACAGCTATATGCCGTATACAGGACCAGAATGTGTCTTCAGAGACACAAGATTACCTAACAGTTACCTAGAGATACATCAATACCCAAGTTGCCATGGTAACATCATCTGTTGCTATGGTTACCGGTTATCAAATATCTTCAGTCGCCTACTAGATCCATTTCACCTGTTTTTTTTTCTAAACATTTTTTATTTTTAGTGCTTGAAAATCAATGTACATTTTGACTTCTTGAAATTCATTTTGTTTTGAGTAATTCATACTTATTCATAAAGTTGGATGAGACAGTATTTTGGAAACAAGAAGAAGTCGCAGCCTAGAACTTAGGCTGATAAATAATTCATACTGGGATTACTGCAATTTTACCTGGCTTTTAAAGGATTAGGGAGGATTAACCTAAACTGCATCTTCTAACATTTCATCTTACCCCTTGCAATGCTGAGGCTACTTTTCTCCAAAGCACAAGGGCACAAAGAGTATTGAAAACCATGTTAACCCTGTCATGTTGACATTCATTGGATAGCTCTCGCTGAGTACTCTCAGATGAGTACCCATGTGCCAGGGTTTCAGTCATTTTTAGGTGTTTTTTTGTACTGGTCAAATTAGCCACCAGCAACATAGGGATTAACTCCAAAATTATAAACAAGAGTATTATAGATTCAGATAATACTTGTCACATTGTCACAGAGGTCTCCAGGCATAAAAGAGTTAAACCCAAATCTCCTACAAGGTCAACCAAGGTCAGCGAAATATTAACTTTTGGACTCCGATGCAAACAGACCTGTATTCTTCTTCTCAGTGATTCATTTAAATATATACTATATGAAAAACCCGAGTTTATGATAATTGCTGGGTATAAGCTCATACTTATAACATCTTAACACTGGTTGAGGAATATCACAACGAAACAAAGCACTTGTCAAAGAGATTTCCAGGCATGAAAGGGTTAAAACAAAATCTATCAAGTGCATCAAGGTCAACCAAGGTCAGCGAAGAGTTTGCCAGAATATCACGACGAACACAAAGCACTTGTCACAGAGATTTCCAGCCATGAAAGGGTTAAACCCAAATCTGACAAGTCCTACAAGGTCAACAAAGGTCAGCGAAATGTTAACTTTTGGACTCCGATGCAAACAGACCTGTATTCTTCTTCTCAGTGATTCATTCAAATATATACTATATGAAAAACCCGAGTTTATGATAATTGCTGGCTAATCTCATACTAATAACATCTTAACACTGGTGAGGAATATCAAGGGTGAAACAAAGCATTTGTCAAAGAGATTTCCAGGCACGAAATGGTTAACATGAAATTTATCCAGTCCCTTAAGGTCAACCAAGGTCAGCGAAGAGTTGTCACAGAGATTTCCAGGCATGAAAGGGTTAAAAAAAATCTATCCAGTGCGTAAAGGTCAACCAAGGTCAGTGAGGTGTTTGCCGGAATATCACGACGAAACAAAGCACTTTTCACAGAGATTTCTGGGCATGAAAGGGTTTAAAACCAAATATATCCAGTGCATCAAGGTCAATGAAGGTCAGCGAGGAGTTTGCCGGAATATCACGGCGAAACAAAGCGCTTGTCAAAGAGATCTCCAGGCATGAAATGGTTAAAACAAAATCTACCAGTCCTTCAAGGTCAACCAAGGTCAGCGTAGAGTTTGCCAGAATATCACAGCGAAACAAAGCACTTGTCAAAGAGATCTCCAGGCATGAAATGGTTAAAACAAAATCTACCCAGTCCTTCAAGGTCAACCAAGGTCAGCGAAGTGTTTGCCGGAATATCATGGTGTGAAACAAAGCACTTGTCAAAGAGATCTCCAGGCATGAAATGGTTTAAAACAAAATCTACCCAGTCCTTCAAGGTCAACCAAGGTCAGCGAAGTGTTTGCCGGAATATCACGACGAAACAAAGCACTTGTCAAAGAGATCTCCAGGCATGAAAGGGTTAAACCCAAATCTATCCAGTTCTTAAGGTCAACCAAGGTCAGCGAAGAGTGCTGGAATATCAGGATGAAACAAAGCACTTGTCAGAGATTTTCCAGGCATGATAGGGTTAAAACAAAATGTATCCAGTGCTTCAAAGTCAACCAAGGTCAGCGAAGAGTTTGCAGAATATCACGACGAAACAAAGCACTTGTCAAAGAGATCTCCAGGCATGAAAGGGTTAAACCCAAATCTATCCAGTTCTTTAAGGTCAACAAGGTCAGCGAAGAGTTTGCCGAGAAATCACGATAAAACAAAGCGCTTCGCCACCCTACCATTCTCTCATGCAAAACACGAGTCCGACATCCATCAAGTTCCCTTACACCGCCGCACAAGTCGGCCATCTTGATTGTTGGCAATTTGTCTTGAGTCACAGCTGAGCCAGTCTTGGGCGACATGTATGGTTCTTCGCCCTGCCAGGAAACGGGCAAAAAATGGCCGAGAACTGAGGGTCGGTCACCAGAGGCGATTAATCACTTAATAACCAGCGTTTTATCTTATTTATTTTTCATTTTTTTGGGGACTCATACATAAGTCCACACCTGCAGTATGCCTTCTGATCTCATGTACACATATGTACTTCAGAAACATTATTTGACAGCATATATAAATATATATATATACATATATATATATATATATATATATATATATATATATATATATATATATATATATATATATATATATATATATATATATATATACACACACACACACAAAACGCTCACATCAACACATAGTATTTTGGGAAAAAGTCTAACGGTTGCTATGACTTACTGTACTTGGATGGTCCTACTTAAATTTCAAAATCAAAGGAACTCACCTACAAAAGAAAAAGAAAGAAAGATCCGTGAAAAGCTATACAATGTATGCGAACAATGCTTACATATAAACAAATGTTTGTATATATATATATATATATATATATATATATATATATATATATATATATTTATATATATTTACATAATGTAGCTGGTGGCTTAAACTGGGCCAATACAAAAGGATGCAAAAGTCCTGGAAAATGACCTAAACCCTGGCAAATGGGTACTCATCTGAGAGTACTCAGCAAGAGCTATCCAATGAATACCAACATGACAGGGCTTAGAAAAAAATCTTTGCCTCCCTTGTGCTTTGGACGATAGTAACCCGTGCATAGGAATAGTTAATTAGCAAGGGGACCAGTGAGGTCTATGCATTCTCTCTCTCTTTCAACACCTATGAATAATTCAAGTGAAGGGAAGAAACAAGGGACAGAGGAAAATAAGGAGCCAAGACAGCACTTAAATAAGCAACTAACTAAATAAATATGCATCAAGTGTGGCAGAGTTTTGCATTTTTCATAAGCGGTATAACAATTCCTTCTTTGAAATGAATTGTAAAGAAGATGCCCTTCAAAGGTTCATTTCATTTCTTCTCTGTCAATTTTGATTTTGACTTGACAATTTTTACATTTTCATTTGTTAACCCTTCTAATGCCGAGGCTACTTTCGTCCAAAAGCACAAGAACACAAATTTTTTTTGAAAACCATCTTAACCCTGTCATGTTGATATTCATTGGATAGCTCTCGCTGAACACTCAGATGAGTACCCATTTCCCAGGGTTTCAGTCATTTTTTAGTTTTTTTGCATCATTTTGTTTTAGCCAAATTAGCCATCAGCAGCATAAGGGTTAACCCTTATGCTGCTGGTGGCGAATTTGGCCAATACAAAATTATGCAAATATCCTGTAAAATTACCAAAACCCTGGTAAATGGGTACTCATATAAGAGTACTCAGCGAGGGCTATCCAATGAGTACCAACATGACAGGGTTTAGATGAAATCCAAAAATCTTTGCGTTTTTTGTGCTTTGAATGCAATTAGCCTCAGCATTGGAAGGGTTAAACTAAAATGAGAATAATCTCACTTAACCCTTCGTCACTTGACCAGCTGAATGGAACCTACCCTGATTACTGCATTGTCTCTGGTCTCCGAAGACAAAATTGACCATTGAGGGTTTTAGGGGCACAACATGAATTTTAAGGAGTTACCCCCAACTTGCCATATATCAAAATGAATGTCGAAAGGGGTCTTTAAAATGGAGTTGAATAGGGTCATGTACAAGCTCTGTGTGTGCTGAGGGGGAATCCTATAGACAAACTCAGCCAAATGGTCATAAGCAGGTCAGCAAGTGCGTCTGGATATTTCCTGGCTACACACAGTAGGTTAGTTAGTGTTGCCCGGATATTTCTTGGTTCAGCAAAACCAGGTTTAAAACCAGCAAGTTTCTTGTAAGATAGGTGAAACATTGCTTAGGCCAAGAAAAAAATATTGTTTGTTTCCTGTAACATTCTGAAAAAAATAGGGTAGGTAGGTTGGTAAAAAAAAAATTTGCATTATTTTTTTGGTCAAAAATGTGTGTGTTTATGCATGTATTACATTGATTGGGAGTTGCAATGGCACAAAAAACTTAAGGGTAGGGATTTTTTGGAATAAAAACGTGTTAGGGTAGGGTTACAGGAAACGAACAACTTTTTTTTAGGCCTTAGCCTAGAGCTAGGTTTCATCTACCCACACATAAAAACATCGATGATGAAAGCATGACGCTAGGAACCAGGCCTGTTTACAAACAACCTGTGACAAATAGCTAACTTAACGCTACCCTCACTTCTACCCGCCGTGAAAGATTGACCAATATCACACAACAAACTAGCGCAAGCCAAAGCCATACGTTATCATTCATATTTCATAATTATCCACTCTTGTCTCGAGAAAATTCACATTATGGTCCACTCTTGGTAAGGTAGTGCACTGATAAGTAATTTATATCCCTAATGCTCAAAGGGGAAAGGTCATGTTGGTGGCAAAAGGTGCTCTTACAATGGTATTTTTCGAAAAAAAAAACTATACGTCAACCCATTTTGTGCTGAACAAATATGTCAAGAGGTGAATCGGCAACAGATGTTAACCTTTTTGTGGCGGTAGTGGTCGACAAATCGACTTGGCAATGTTGGTCACTTTTTCTGATACAGCATATTTAAGGTTATGCTGACCACAGTCAACAACTCTGCTTCATATTATATGCAAATTCATGCATTCTTCTTTAATTTTTAATTTGAGCATCATAGCTGCAGAAGAAATATTTCAACTAATTTTAAATGGATCACTACCCATTTTCTCTCTGTGCCTCTCTCTCTCTCTCTCTCTCTCTCTCTCTCTCTCTCTCTCTCTCTCTCTCTCTCCCTTCCTGTCTGTCACTCTCCCTCCCCCTCCCCTCTCTCTCTCTCTCTCTCTCTCTCTCTCTCTGTCTCTCTCCCCCTCTCTCTCTGTCTGTCTCTCCCTCCCCCTCCTCTCACTCTCTCTCTCTCTCTCATTCTCCCCCCTCCCCCCTCTCTCTCTCTCTCTCTCTCTCTCTCTCTCTCTCTCTCTCTCTCCCCCCCCCCCCATGCTGTGTGTGACATTCCTCAGGAGAGCTAGCAGCTGTAGCGGGGTACCTGGGCATCACCAACAGGTATCTAATCAGTCCAGGTGTCAGGAGGAGCTCACCTGAGTCGCGCACAATTGGAAGGGACAGGTAAGGAGGAGGAGACTTCACCTGGGAAACCCAGACACACATTATAGCCCTTCCAATGCTAACCCTTCTGATGCTGAGGTTACCTTTGTCCAATGCACAAGAATGCAAAATATTATGAAAATCATATAAACGATGTCATGTTGGTACTCATAGCAAAGCTCTCGCTGAGTACTTTCAGATGAGTACCCATTTGCCAGGGTTTCAGTAATTTCTCAGGTTTTTTGGATCATTTTATAATGGCCAAATTAGCCACCAGCAGCAAAAGGGCTAAGGCTACTTTCGTCCAAATCACAAGAACACAAAGATTTTTTCTAAACAATCTAAACCCTGTCATGTTGGCATTCATTGGAAAGCTCTCACTGAGTACTCTCAGATGAGTGCCTATGTGCCAGGGCTTCAGTCATAATTTAGGTTTAACCCATTCACACTCAGAGTTGCTCTTAGAGGTATCATCCACTACTCTCATACTTTTGAAAATAACTAGGGCTACTTTTGTCTAAAGCACAAGGATGAAAGTTTTTTGAAAATCATCTAAACCCTGTCAAGATGGTATTCTCTGGATAGATCTCAGATATATAATTACCCATGTGCCAGGGTTTTAGTCATTTTTCAGTGAGTGTTTTATTACATTTGTATTTGCCAAATTAGTCACCAGCAGCATAAGGGTTAACTGTGGACTCTGGCAATTGGTCATGAAGATATAGCGTTGCCAACGACGACGACGGATACTACTGCTGGCTTCATTCCCTCAAAGTTCTTTTGGCGACCCTCCCAAACTCAGAATGAGGCTGGTCTGACACATATGCAAATTTCTCTGCAACTTTCGCAAATTTCAAGAAATTCTTGACCGATACCTATGTCTCTTGCATTAAGAAACAATGTTCCTTCAAAAAGTTATGAAATATTTCCTTAAATTTTGAGTTATTAGCGAAAAAGTCAGACCCCTTATGAACTTTTGGCACGATGAGGTTATATAAACAGTTTGTGATTTTTATCGGCCTTTCCTGGCTGATAACCTTATGGAGAACCAGTTAACCCATTTGCGTTCACAGCAGCGAAAAACCACCAGACAATTTTGATGAAATCTTGTCGGCAAAAGCATAGTCATGAAAATATTTGATGGAGAAATGTTGATCAGAACATCGCCCACAACTCTCCTTCAAATATTTTGTGAAATAAAACTAGATTCCAAAGATATTGCAAATGATATCTTAGATCCAGACGACAAATTCTGTAGGAACAGTTCAGCATTTATGGGTTAAACTAGAACTGCATCAAGAACACTTTAACCCCTTGATGCCTACAGCACGGCTCAAAAAGCCCTGATCATTTATTTATTTAACCATCAAGCGAAGGTGGAACTAAAGGAAAATATTTAGATCAAAATAATATTCAATACCCCTCAAACTATACAAGATGCTTCAAATATTTTGTAAATTTGTTTATCCGAACACAATCATTGCCAAAGCAAGATCCTAGCATACTATGGAAGGTCGCCCCTACTCCAATTTTTTTTTCCTGGGGATCACCTTGTCGGTGTTGTTTGTACCTTCAGTAACTAGATATCTTTGAAAATTAATGTATAAATTAATTTGATTTTCTCACATTCTTTGTAATAGAAAATTGTTGGTTGTGTTCTAATCAAAATTTCTTTCTCAAATAGTTTCTCGAAGATGCCTTTAGGAGAAAGTTATCATAACCAACCCAGACGGGCCCTTTTTCCGAAACTACAGGCTTAACTAGTTTCTCAACATGTTGTCATCTGGATCTAAGAAACTTTTGACAATAACTTGGAATTTAGGAGCAATTTTACAAAATATTTGAAGAAGAGTTGTGAGAAATGTTCAGATTAACATTTCCCCTTCAAATATTTTCCCAAATACCCCTTCGTCTGAAAGATTTCATCAAAGTTGTCAGGTTGCATACGGCAGTTATGAGCATCAATGGGTTAACCCATTAACACTCAGAGTGACCAAAACAGGCCTGACAACTTTGTAAATATCTCTCTTACATAAGAATTTTCTAGAAAACATTTGAAGGAGAAATGTTTATTAGAAGCCAAACAACAACTTTCCTTCAAATATATTGTGAACTTCCGCTTCATTCCCAAGTTATTTTCGAAAGTATGAGAGTAGCAGACGATGCTTTTTAGAGAAGCTCTGAGTGTGAATGGGTTAAGGTCAAATGTCCCAGTCACCAGGATACTGCCAGTTTCAAGGACTTGCTGGTGCCAATTAATTCTTGATTTAGTATGTGGCTGGTGTAAATAAACGCTTTTTCCATCCCCTAGCAACTGTATTATAAAGCACTCTAATGAACCTCTGCCTGTACAAGAGTTTGCCGACACCTAACAAATCATCACAAAAATATCCGGTGCTAAAAAATAAATTTTAAAATAAGTCATTTCTTTTGGTAAGTATAAAGGTTAACCCTTATTATGCTGAGGCTACTTTCGTCCAAAGCATAAGGACGCAAAGTTTTTTTGAAAACCATCTTAACCCTATTGTGTTGGTATTCATTGGAAAGCTCACGCTGCGTACTCTCAGATGAGTACCTATGTGCCAGGGTTTCAGCCATTTTACAGGTCTTTTGAAAAAAAATTGTACTTTCCAAAATAGCCACCAGCAGCATAAGATTTTACCGATTAATGCCAACAACAGCTAGAAGCAGCATAATAACTTAGGTGAAATCTATCAGGCAAAAGCAAAGTTTTGAAAATATTTGTAGGAGGAATTTAAACAAGAACACCACCAACAACTATCCTTTAATTATTAGTAATTTCTTTTCAATGGGGGGTGGTGGAGGATTCCTTTTCGATGGGATGGCGGGGGGGGGGAGTATTCTTTTTCAATGGGGGGGGTTCCTTTTCTATAGGGGGAAGATTCCTTTTTGATGAGGGGGGGGGGAGGATTCCTTTTCGATGGGGGGGGGGGGGGGGGGGTAGGATTCCTTTTCGATGGGGGGGGGGGGGGGAGGATTCCTTTTCGATGGGGACCTTATCTTTTTAATGGAAAGTAAATTGTGTTTTGAGGAGAATTAAGTGTCAGGTGGTTCATTGGGTCAAGGAATTGTGTATGATTTGTTGTTTCAGTTGTAGGTTAAACTAATAATGCTCACAGCGGCAATAAGTGGCCTGACAATTTTGATAAAATCACGGAGGCAAGGGCAAAGTAGGAAGAATATTTGAAAAAGAAATATTATTCAGAACATTAACAAGAACTCTTCTTGAAATATTTTGTGAAATTATTTTCAATTCCAGAGTTACGGTCAGAAGAATCAGACGACCAAGTTATTGTCATTGTTTAGATTTTCTCGAGTAAAAAAATTGATAATTTGTTTTCAATATTGATTAATTAGATGCGATGCATTGGTACATCCATAATTATGCTGTCTATGGAAAATCACGAAGCGTAAAGAAATGCTTTTAAAAAAACACTTGAGCAAAATCATGGTCTAAAAAGCGAAATGATTCTTATAGAATGAATTTCATTTTACATTAAAAGTATAAGTAATCCCTAAAAGTATGAATTCCAAACCCCTTGAGAATTCAAATCCTGGATGCTCATCACATATTAAGTTTTACTGGTACATTCTAATGAAATAGTATCAAGACAATTTACTCACGATGCCATCATGATCAAAGATGGGTGTGAATATATTGTAGAATGAGTGGGCGGACTTAGATATTCTTGCTTGATTCTCTCTTAAAAACATCCAAAGCACTAAGACGCTGAGATTTTTGAAAGTCATATAAACCCTGTCATGTTGGTATTCATAGGATAGCTTTGGCTGAATGCTCTCAAAACAGTGCCCATTTGCCAGGGTTTCAGTCATTTTTCTTTTTAGGTATTTCGCATCATTATGTAATGGCCAAATAAGCAGCATATATATATATATATATATATATATATATATATATATATATATATATATATATATATATATATATATATATATATATATATATATATATATATATATATATATAAATATATATGTAAGGGTTAAGAAAATGGGTTCAAGGCCAAGTATGTATGGTGTACGTGCTGAGTGTAAGATACGCAAAATTATCATACCACCATATCACATGGTTCATCTTAATATTTATCACAAAAAATATATCAAAATATTTAAAGAGCCCCTTTGCTATGGATCCCAACTGTCAAATCAACCTCAAGGGTTTGACATATTGTCACAAATTCCAGACAAAATATGTCATTGTGAGAAAGAGAACCATTTTTTTTGTTTTGTTTTGGCCTGTCATGAAGAATTTTATTTTCTCATTAGCACACTGACAATTAGTTTCCCATGCCAAGACAATGCTTAAGAGATGTCTTTTACAAGTGCATTTTTTGGAAAATATTTGAAAGAGAAATGTTGATCACGACCCAATCCACAACTGTCCTTCAAATATTTCGTAAAATGTTGAATTCCAAAATTATTTTCAAAAGTTTCATAGACCTTTATGACAGATTAAATGGAAATCCAGGCATAAATGGTCAACCACGATAAGCATATTCAGACAATTATATACACAAGAATTCATACTCTTCATACTCAATTCATACAATTCAGTCTTAGCCAGCAGGGCGTCTGGGTGTCATATGGACACCCAAACCCACAAAAACCACCCTTCAGGACATCCAAAGCTTTTTGAGAAGAATTTTTTGAAATGTCAATTTGAAGCATAAAATTGAAATGTTTTCACCTCAATATGATTCCCATTACAATGTATATAGATATTATACCTTAATCTAATAAGTAAATACATGTTTATGGTTGGCAAATGAGTATATCGTAGTCTCCCATGAAAAATGGGACACCCGAAAATTTCACAATTGCCAATCTTGGGCACCCAGCTTCTAAATCCTAGCTAAGACCCAGCACCCCATTTCAATTCTATATGAACTATTGCTCTTTGTGACCATTTCTCCAGTTGCCAAAAGATTTAGGGGTGTTCACTCGCAGTAAGCAGGCCCTTAGGGTCTCTGTGAAGGTCATACACCTAACCCAAGGTCGTTACAATTCTTAACCCTTACGTTACTGGTGGCTAATTTGGCCAATACAAAATTATGCAAAAAAAACCAAAAATGACTCATATCCTGGCTCATGGTTACTCTTCTGAGAGTGCTCATTGAGAGCTCTCTAATGAATACCAACATGACAGGGAAGAGATGGTTTTGAAAAATCTTTGCGTCTTTATGCTTTGGATGAATGTAGTCTCAGTATTGGAATGGTTAAGACAAGTCTTAGCCTCTGCTTCTTGTCCTACTAAAGGACAGACTTTTAATCAATGACGCAGCTACCTTGCCAATTGCGGTACTATACGCGAGGAAAATGGAGAGCTCTGATTGGTTGATGAGGTGACCCACTGGGCTGCACCGTAAACATGAGCCTTAATGATGTCGTTTGGAGTGACCACACAGGGCGGGAGGAATCGGGCCCGATTGGAACCCCTGGCGAGATCTCGGCACAAAAATCACACTTGTCGCCAACGGGAAAACAACGATAATTGAGAGACAATAAACAAATCCCACCATATTGGAAAACCTCGACATTTCATCAAAACACATATTTAGATGCACAAGGCCAAGAGTAGTAAAGGCACCTCATGTAAAAGGTACCCAAGTTCGACTTAACCCTTATAAATGCTGCTGGTGGCTAATTTGGCCAATAAAAAATGATCCAAAAAACCTGGAAAATGACTGAAACCCTGGCACATGGATACTCATCATAGAGTACTCACTGAGGGCTTTCCAATGAGTACCAACATGACAGGGTTTATGTTTTTTTTAAATTGTTGCCCTACTTCTAGCACTAGTTTAACATACTTTTTTATCGGCCTCATTCTGAAATTGCCTTGGCCTCATTCTGAGATTGCACTGGCCTCATTCTGAGATTGCCTAATGGCCGCTGGCAGCACTCCATCTCCAGCTGCAGACTTGGAGGAGACAATGAAATATTAACAATGGCAGCGGCACCGTATGCCTGCGTTTCCTGTGCGTAAATCACAAAACCCATTACGACTAAAACACGGCTATTTAAATGCATTACCTCACTATGTTATGAAGAGAGCCGTACGTAAAAACCTTAAAATATTTTGTCCTTTGTGTGCACCAAGGCACCTTGGGCCCTTGGCAAAAATTAATTTAAATGCACTTAAGAGCTCCCTGTGAGCTTGAAACTTGATTGAAGCATAAAAACTGGTATGTAACTTTTCAAAAATAATTCTAGATATCTTTTCTTTCACTTTTCAAAAATTCATTCTTTATTCATCTATTTATTTATTTTTTCATAGTACTAGACTTGTATGTAGATTTGAGGTATACTTGCAATGCACTTCAAGCTTAGGACACTAGATACTGTCCATGCAGTGTGCTTGAAGGATATAAGGTTTAGAACTGTGAGCAGTAAAGGGTTAAAATCTTTGGAGTTTGGTGACGTGATTTAATCAGTTTCAATATCCCCATTATTCACTTATGATCCTATGTCAAATTTGCCGAGATCACATGACGTTCACGAGATCACATGACGTTCACTCATGCAGCGAAATGTACGTTGCGCGCAACAGATAGCAATGTCACCCCAGCTGACCATTGATCCCATTTAAAATGAAAACCTAATCACATTTCCCCATTGAGTTTTCCTAAAAAAAAATAACGGAACAAGATGGTAAAAAAAAATCACAGCAATCTCTTAATCCTAGGTCTCCTATTTAACAGCCTACTATTATGATTATTATAATTATTATAATTATCATTATTATTATTATTATTATTATTATTATTATTATTATTATTATTACTATTATAATTGTCATTATTATTATTATTACTATTATTATTATTATTATTATTATTATTATTATTATTATTATTATTATTATCATTATTATTATTATTATGCTTTGGGTAGTTGATGACAGAATTTCCCTTGTTTTGGTTAGATTAAATCATTTAAACTCACGGTGGCAAATTTCAGTGAAATCCTTACAGCAGTAGCAAATAAATTAATCAGAATCAATACTACAATTAACTCTCATTCATCCTAAATTCAAGAGTTATTGTAAAATCTATGATATATCATAGGTCCAGGCGACAATGTCTGAAGGAACTCATAGGCGTTAATCTTTTAATCCATTATCCCTACATATTCTACTTTCTCTTCTATTTCAGGCCAAAAACATCAGATAAACCCAATATAGACTTTCATCGAAAATAGTTTGAGATATCATTCTTTACTCGACTTATTCCTACTCATTCCTCCAAAAATTGTTTTTTACCTTACCTACCTACCATTTTTTTAGGACCGTTACAAGAAACAAACAAATTATTTTTTTATACCTAAGCCTCGCGATACTCCTCGTAGCAGGTGGAAAATCCAATTTTTTTTTACCTAATAACCAAAACTATTATTTTTTTTGGATTAGTAAAGGAAACAAATTATTTTTTTATGCCTAAGCCTCGCGGTATTCCTCGTAGCAGGTGGAAAGTGAGGTCTATTCTGATTGGCTGCGAGCCCCACGGCCGACGGAAATCAGTAGCCGTAAAGCCATCTCCGGGGTCGCAGCGCCTGACCGCAGCGGAGCAAAGGTGATGACCGCGCATTCATAGCGGAAAATATCCCATAATTCCTCATTCTCACATCGTACAGGAAGCGTACAGATGCAGGCGGTGTTTATAACAAGCCCGCTGTAGCAGTATGACAATACTGACTGATAAGGTTGTAGGAGAAAGATTTGCCACATTTATGTTCTGAGGGCCACAGCGAAAATCAAATAACATATTTCACTGTGTTACCTCGTGAAATAGATTATTGTTATCATCACTAATATCACTATTATTATTATTATTATTATTATTATTATTATTATTATTATTATTATTTATTATCATTATTATTAACATTATTATCATAATTATCATTATTATTATCATTATTATTATTAATATTGTTATTATTATTACTATTGTTATTATTATTATTATCATTATTAAAATTATTATTATTATTATCATTATTATTATCATTATTATTATTATCATCATTATCAAATCACGGGTGCCAATTACTTAGGATTGGCACCTTTCAAAATATTCACAGAACAATTTGATTTTGATATTATCTGAACGATACTATTAATGATACTGCCTGCCTCTCAGGGATCTTGTTTTGTTAAATCAAGAATCGTAAACTTTAGGAAATTCGCTAATAAATAGCAAAACACCTTCATAGGGAGAGGTAGCAATTTAGTCAATACATGAATCATACCTGTGACCTTTGACACCCTGACCTTGACCTCAATCCACCTTAAGGACCTTGACCTTCAACCACTTAAAGGGTGTAACAAATCTGAGAGCACTTTAAATCCCTAATGTTCACTTGAGGCTCTGCAGTGTATATGCTGATGGCGAAATCTGAATCATGGCTGTGACCTTTGACCAATAACCTTGACCTTCAGCCACTAAAGGGGTATGATAAATCTGAGCGTGCTTAACCCTTATGCTGCTGGTGGCTAAGTTGGCGAATACAAAATAATGCAAAAATCATGAAAAAAATCACTTAAACCCTGGCATATGGGTACTCATCTGAGACTGCTCAGCGAGAGATATCCAATGAGTACCAACATGACAAGGTATAGATGGTTTTCCAAAATCTTTTGCTTTTTTGTGCTTAGGACGAACGTAGCCTCAACATTGGAAGGGTTAAGGCCCCTAATGTTGAGCTATACATCAGCTTCTGGAGGGATCAATTTTGGAATTGCCCGCCATATATTCATCCAAGTCCAATTTGAAGTGCGTGCCTTTCTTAAGGTCATCAATAACAGTCCCTGGGAGGATTTTCTATCAAATACGAGATTTCATACCATTTTTTCGGCTAAGACGAGGATGTTAATAAATGCATTTTGAATCCCCGCAGAAATACAGGCGAGGAAAAACATTCAATTTTCCTCGGGCTAGCAATCACTATTTATCGCGTTTTCTGGTCGGAGCCTCGCGAGGCGAGAGTTCGCACTCTCAGCAAAAAAGACCACTCAATCTCGAGTAGAGAGGGAACGGTCTTACCGAGGCTACTTACGTGACGGGACAGCACTACCCGGTGATATCGATCCACAATAAAGCATAAATGGCCGAAAATCATCTACGCCAGCACAGTCAAGAGCTTCTTAGAACATTCTATGGGTTCTTACCCGGAATGTCGGTAGAACAAGTCGAAAATACAAGATTTTTCCATCAGACAAGTGGGATTGGACGCGTAAGACTCTTTTCGAGGACTTTCATAGCTTTTGTCGCGGTCTCTTGAGAAAGTCATTGCCATGCTTGAGTTGCTGAGCTTATTAAGTAATCAAAACTTTTGCCACTTTAACATTTACCTTTCTCATTTTCATGCACAAGTTGAAAAGCCATTCATATGAGAAAAATATGTTTTTACTCATTCTGCATGAGTACATGATAAAAAGGCCAAATAATCAGGTCTGCATTCTGGCCAGTACAGACAGGTGAATTAATGCCTTAGAAGGACACAACCTAATGATTGCCCTTCCTGTGGGACTGGCATGGATTCAAGTACGTCACACCCTCCAGGGCTCGACGTTAAGGCTAGCCCCGTAGCCCCGGGCTAGTTATTGAAAGTCAGGGCTAGTAATTTTAACCTGTGAGTAGCCCAGAGGGGCTAGATAGAATTAGAATTTCAGTGCTTAAAAAAGTATGAAGCCCTCCTTTGGTTCTGCATACCTGGATGACAATATAACTCAGTTCAACACAATACACTGCATTCTTTTCATGTTATCAACAGAGACTATGGGGTAGGTCACTATTTGAAAAATGTTGTTATTGATATCATTATCAGGGCTAGGAAAAATGCTTCAGGGCTAGTAAAAGTTATGGTAACTAGGCTTATGAAGTTCATTCTTAATGTTGAGCCCTGCCCTCTTGTTGGGGTCATTAAGTGTGTGTGTGGTGGGGGGGGGGGGGGGGGGACTGGTAAAAAAGTGGCAGGACCTGCAGGATCTGGAAGCAGCAAGTCCATCAGACTGACAACGAAAAATCTGCAAGTAAACCTCTGAACTAATGCAAATATATTTGCAAAAAATTAGATGCAAGTATGAATAATTTATCAATTAATAATTTTCAAATGAATAATGTACAAGCGTGAAGCTTGAAACCTGGGAAGATTATGCTCAGTACCAAATAACCTGGTTACTCTAAGGCCTATAAAAAAGTTGTTTGTTTCCTGTAACCCTACCCTAACAAGTTTTTATTCAAAAAAATCCCTACGCTTAAGTTTTTTCCGCCCTCCCAACTCCCAATAAACGTAAAACATGCATAAAACCCACATTTTAGACCAAAAAAATATTCCCCAAAAAATATTTTTACCGACCTACCTACCCTATTTTTTTTGACTGTTACAGGAAACAAACAATTTCTTTTTTTAAGCCTAAGCATAAAAGAGTAATCTCGGATTATCGCTTTGAGGAATGGCGAAGGAATGTGTCATATTACCAAAGAGACACAAACTAACACAATATCCCTCGGCTGCCAGAACCACAGAAAGCAAACATCATGTTAGTTATGAAATAGGATTACGATTGCCCAGCTGAAACGTCAATAAAAGGATCAGTGATTTTCCCCGCTGATCAATTGCAGCATAGATGCAATAAAATGGCCGAACACGAACAAAACACAGAAAATAAGCCCTTTTCTTCGTGATCCCTTTATGTTAAAAAAATTGTTCAATATCCCGATATTCTGTCACAGACCTTTCATCTTGGTAGAATGAATTATCCCGAATTCTAATAATTGTTCAATATCCCCATATTCCGTCGCGATCGTTCATCTTGAGAGAATAAATTATCTGGAATCCTGTCGGATCTCCGTAAAGGAGGCCGTTGCTGCATTTGATTTCAGACCATTTGTCTCTCGGAAAATCGGCAAATTTGCCAGCCATTTATTTTGCAGCCGATAACCAAATACATCATTCCATTGGACAGGCAGAGAAATCAATCCGTCAAACCAAGGCGCAGCAAAACACTGTGAAAACAGCCAATTACTTGCTATAACTCCCAGAGTACTGTGGCAATGAAATGGCCACTAAGGTCTGAAAAAACTGTTTGTTTCCTGTAACGACCCCCCCAACATATATATATATATATAATATTATATATATATATATATATATATATATATATATATATATATATATATATATTATATATATATATATATATATATATATATATATATATATATATATATATATATATATATATATATATATATATATATATATATATTTCATTTTTTCAAATCAAAAAAAAAAAAAAAAAATTTGAAATAATAAAAATGCAAAAATATATATAAATAGAATAGGTAGGTAAGGTAATTTCTTTTCTTATTTTGGTGGGGGGGGGGGGAAATTTTCATCTTTTAAGTACTTGTTTCATGCATATTTTATATTGATTGGGAGTTATAAGAAGGGTGGAAAAAAAAACTTGAGGGTAGGGTTTTTTTCTGAGTAAAAACTTGTTAGGGTAGTGTTACAGGAAAAAAAAAAAACTTGCCACAGGCATTTTAAAATACCCTGGCTAAGACCCTGATTACCTTTTTCTGTATTGGAGAATATATACAGCAGTAAATACCCAGGGACTGTTGTTAAAAATTGATGCATAACCTAGAAAAATCTGACACCTTTCCAGCCTCACCCATCTGCCATCTTAATTAGAAATAGCACCGTAACAGTGCATCCTCTTATAAAACTGTTTTATCCTGTATAATTTATTTAACATGGACACCGTTTATTTTTTGACAAGCAATCCCCTGGCTGCTTTTGGCAGATTCACCACAAAAACCATAGAGGCCTAAAAAAATTAATTGTTTGTTTCCTGTAACGGTCTGAAAGAAATTAGGGTAGGTAGGTTGGTAAAATATTTTTTTTTTGATAATTTTTTTGGTCAAAAATGTTTGTTTTATGCATGTTTTACGTTGATTGGGAGTTGGGAGGGCGGAAAAAACTAAAGGGTAGGGGATATTCGGCTGGCTGGGTGGAATGGATAGAATTTTGATTGGTCAGCCTACTATGTTACTAACCCCCCAACCCTACCATCTAGGATCGGTAGTAGGGATGGGGATCGTTGAGAATTCTACGGTTCGGATCGGTTCTCGGTTTTGCTTCTGCGGTTCGGTTTTATCACGGTTTCCTAAACGGTTTCAATGGAATGCGTGGCTGAACTTGCCTGAACTGGAAAGTTCTGGAAAGTTCCTATATACTAGTACCATGCCCACTTTCACTACGCTCAGAAGGCTTCTGAGCATAGTGAAAGTGGGCAGGGTACGAGACTTGAGAGTTCAGGAAGCGTGCATTCATCGTGACTTTGAAATGGCTGTTTGATCATCGCGCTTGGCAGACATTGAGGCCAGCGAGGAGGTAGGTGCTGACAGTTTTATTACTCCTCCAGGAACCCTGTGCATGCATAGAAAACCGAACCGTGTAGAGGGAGGTCCGGTTTCAGACTGGTTAACCGCAATGCTCAGGCCGGTATCACATATGAACCGGTCTCCGGTCCCCATCCCTAATCGGTAGGTGAACATTTTTTAATATTATTATTTTTCTTTAATGTGTTTTTGTGTGTTTTGTTGATTGGGAGTTGGTATGGCAGAAAAAACTTTAGGGTATGGATCTTTTTCGAGTAAAAACTTGTTAGGGTAAGGTTACAGGAAACAAACAATTCTTTTAGGCCTAATAGTAGTTGTTGAAATATAGGGTCGGCTACCTACTCCAACAAACCAGAATTATATCTTCTTTAACCCATTCATGCCTAACGACCTACTTTACTAGTGTCGTCTGGACCTGTCATACTTTTGAAAATAACTTTGAAATTAAGCATGAATTCACAACATATTTGAAGGAGAGTTGTTGATAGAGTTGTGATGAACAATTCTCCTTCAAATATTTTCTTTATATTGCTTTCGTTAGAGAGATATCACCAAAATTGTCAGACGTTTTTCTGCAGCTACAAGACGTATAAATGGGTTAATGAAATAGCGGGCAGTCACCTTTGAAAATGAACAAAATGAATCAGCAGCGTGTACCAGCCATTGATTAGATAGAAAATGAAATTTCAACCACGACTATTGTTAGGTTAGATACCTTGCGGCAGTGTCGTCTGGACCTGTCATACTTTTTAAAAATATCTTAAGAATTTAAAATAAATTGGCAAAATATTTGAAGGAGAGTTGTAGATAGAGTTCTGATGAACAATTCTCCTTAAAACATTTTCTTTATATCGCTTTCGTTAGAAAGGTATCACCAAAATTGTCAGACGTTTTTTTTGCAGCTACAAGTATAAATGGGTTAATGAAATAGCGGGCAGTCACCTTTGAAAATGAACAGAATGAATCAGCAGCGTGTACCAGCCATTGATTAGATAGAAAATGAAATTTCGACCACGACTATTGTTAGGTTAGATACCTCGTGGCAGAGTTCACTAAGCGTGGTCGAAATTGGATTGATTTTTGTCCGTGTAATCAAATAGAGAGCTTTGATTTATGCTGAGAAGAATAGTGCTAAGGTACTCAGAGTAGGATCAATTGGATGTTCAAATAACATTTTTCTCATTTGCCAGTTCTGTCTAAGCTGGTATTAGGAGAATTTGTCATATTTCATTTTTTCTGCCATATTGCGGCTAAAACGTGACTAGCCTAGCCTTAACCAGAATATCTATAATTTATATTGTATCAAAGAATTTGGAAATCCATTTTATTTTATTTTTTCTGCTATATAGATAAGTTATATTGCTTTTTCATTTTATCTGTCATATTGCAGCCTTAACCAGAATATGAGGACAATTTATTTTGCATTATGGAATTAAGAAATTCATTACATTTAATTTTTTCTGTCATATTGCAGGTGAGACGTGACTAGCCTACTTTAAGTGATGGAGCACACTTAACTCCCTTGCAAAAACAACCACCTAACTTAAGTCATTGGCAACTTTCTCATAATCCCGCCTGTGATCTGTTATATTTTCAAGCCCTGTGTTGAAGTGAATTTCAAGACCTATGCTAAACAGGTTTCTCAAGCAACAATTGATTTCGATCCCTGTGTTAAAGGATACATGTTACACTGTCCCCTGACATGACTATGTGACAATTGATTTCGATCCCTGTGTTAAAGGATATGTCACAATGTCCCTTGACAAGTCACATTGTCCCTTGACAATTCAATCTCCCTCAAACAAGGGAGCTTAAAGCTTAAGCTCCCTCGTTTGAGGAATTGAGTTCTACTGATTTGGGCCACCTCCCTAAACCAATCAAAATAGAGTATCACTATCTTCAAGTGAGGTATAATAATTGATTTCAATCCCTGTGTTAATGGATATGCCTCACTGTCCCTTCATATGCGACAATTGATTTCGATCCCTGTGTTAAAAGATACATGTCACACTGTCCCCTGACATGCGACAATTGATTGAGATGCTGCGGAGAGCGAGGCCACACATCCCTCATGCTACGCAGACACTGTTAATCTGCTTTAGGAAAATAAATCATGGAGCATTGCCGAGTGAGCTGACAAATCTGCCATTATTTGCCAAATAAAGAAGTGTACGGAGCAATATGTCAACAATATTTCGTCACTAGTTGACTAAGATGGATTCGGTAAATTATATATTGACCGTTGAAATGCAGAGGCTACTTTTATCCTACGGACGAGAACGCAAAGATTTTTGAAAAACATCGAAACCCTATCATGTTGGTTAGTGTTGGGATGATCATCGATTATAATCGATAATCAATCGTTTACCTCTCTGATTCTGATTAATCGATTACAAAACTGTCAATCGATAATAATCGGAAAAGGTGACACCTAGTGGCAAAATATAGAATTAAATGACAGACATGTTGTCAGCTTTCTTGCGATAAAACTAAGCCCCAAAAACACTTCAAAATGAAGTTAAGGTAGGTGCTAATAGCAAGTAATTGTCATAGACTATCACTTATTATTAGGCTCTAGACCTCTAGTACCCAATTACTGCAAAAGTGCGATGAACTGATCATGATCGATAATCGATCGGTTGGCTGTAACTGATTATCGATCATGAAATTGCAACCGATTCCCAACCCTAATGTTGGTATTTATTTGATAGCACTGGCAGAGTACTCTCCAATGAGTACCAATGTTCCCGGGTTTCTGTCATTTTTTTTGCATCATTTTGAATCGGAAAAATTAGCCACAAGTAGCATAAGGGTTAATATTACAAATTAATCTATACTACTTACTCATGTTTTCCTCCTCTAATTGTCTCATTCTCAAGCATAGTATAACAATCAGCACTCACCTGTAAATAGAGAGAAAACAAAGCTTAATTAGTACAAGATATTCATTGTACAAAGGTGAGTCAGGTACATTTTCTGCTTATGGCAATTGATATGGAAATTTCAAAATTATATGAATGAGATTAACACACATATAATTTTCTTCCGGATTACTTTCACGGTAGTAACAGGGTTTGACTTTCCCAGGGGCCCAGGGGCAAATGCTCCTAGATTTTGCTGTGGACCCCTAGATTTTTCAGTCTATGGGCCCAAAATAGTATGTATAATAACCAGAAATCCTGTTATTGACCACATATTTATCAAAAGCACTTTTCGGGCCCCTAGCCTAAAAACTAAGTGTCAGACCCTGTAGTATCTGGGTCTCTTGATGTAGTATTTTCAAAGAGGGTCGTTTCCTTTTATAAAGTGAATAAAGTAAATATCAAGTAAATAAGAGTTTGAACAAATATTACCCCATATTTAATCAAAATAAACTAATATTGGTTGGTCTGATAATACAGAGAAGAGAACATGAATCCTAGGGTAGTGGGTAGAGGTGGGCAGGGTCTTATCCAGGATTCAGAAACTGGGTGCCCAAAATTGGCAATTGTAAACAATATGGGCCGCCTATTTTTCACAGATCACCAAAATATACACCATGTCACTGGAATTTAAATAGGATGAACATTTTCAATTATATGCTAGAAATTGACATAATGAGAAATTCCTCACAATAGTTTTTTTTATGTGTCCTGAGGGGTGAATTTTTAAGTTTTGGGTGTCCAAATGACACCCAGACGCCCTGCCGGCTAAGACTTTGGTGGTGTGTAAGGGATAATTGCACTAAGTGTAAATTACATTGTCCCTCAGTACAAACCGCAACGTACAATGCCGTGCATTTCAACCGGTGCCACAGCCAGGAAAGATTGAGCGTAAATATTTGAACAGCAAAGAAAAATATGAAAGACCTGCGAGATGATTGCTCTTGTTCTAATTACAGAAATAGATCGCGCGATCCTTTTCCCTCCGCCGTAAAAAACAATATCAACCAATTACTTCCCGTCGCTTTTCATCTGATCAGTGAATTGATTGGCTATCTGCCAGTGGAGCCGGGATCAGAAATCTCGACCAATCAAATGGCTGACCCCTTCATGCTCAGATCGCTGAGGGTGGCTACAGAAAGGGGGGGGGGGGGGGGGGGAGAGGGGGGACAGGAGAAGTCATGTATGGATTAACCCATTCAATGCTGAGGCTACTTTCGTCCAAAGCACAAGAACGCAAAGATTGTTGACAACCATCCATACCCTGTCATGTTGGTATTCATTGGAAAGCTCAAGCGGAGTACTCTCAGGTGACTGAGATGAGTACCCATTTGCCAGGGTTTCAGTGATTTTTCAGGTTTTTTGCATCATTTTATATTGGTTAAATTAGCCACCAGCAGCATAACGATTAAGAGTCAAATAATCCCCTGTATGTCACCCTTCCTGACTTTGGAGTTGGAAAGAGTTCAAAGCAGAAATAATGTCAGGCCTCAACGCTAACTCAAAATGTTACTGGCCCCATAGGACCAGTAACACCTAGGATCTACTGGTCATGCGAAATCTTTACTGCTCCTACAGATTTTTCTTTAGCATAACAAGAAGAAACTTCGCATAAAATTCACCAACAACATTTATTTTTTATTTATTTCATTTCCATCTATTTCAAAAATATTTTGGGACATTCTTGAGGGGAAACTTGTTAGAGTGTCCCCCAAATGTTTACTGGCCCTGACACAAGGACCAGTTGAGGTTGGGTTTTTTTACTGGCCCAGGTCGTTTTGGGGGATACTTACTGCCCTGGCCAGCAGTTTACTGTTATCATTCAGCCCTGCATGCACGGAAGAATAGTATTGGCATATATGAGCTCACTAGAAGTTGAAGGTATGTAAGGAGTATCGCCTGCATCGTGAGCTCTCCTAACATTGGAGGTACGAAAGCGTTGAAAATAACGCCTGTATGTGAGCTCTCCTAACATTGGAGGTAGGAAAGCGCTGAGAATATCGCCTGCATGTGAGCTCTCCTAACATTGGAGGTACGAAAGGGTTTAGAATATCGCCTGTATCATGAGCTCTCCTAACATGCATTGAAGGTATGAAAGGATTAAAAGACTATCGCCTGTGTGTGAGCTCTCCTAACGTTGGAGGTGCAATTCACGCACGGCGACAAGTCTCGGCAGCGTAACATTTCGCCGGGAGTGGAGGGTTCCATTAGCCAACCAACTCCACACACGCAAAAAACACATCCACTCCCGCCAGCCATTCCGCAGAGTTAGTCGGCCACTTTGCTACTGAATTCACACCATAAGTGCTCCTTTAACGACTCATGAATTTTCTCCGTCAAATGTTCCACAATATCAACCCACTGCATGCTGGGAAAGTTCTATAAGGAGTAGGAGGGGGAGGAGGATGATGTTATTGTTTAACCCTCTCACACTTAGAGTTTCTCTAGAAAGTGTCGTCTGCTACTCTCATACTTTCGAAAATATCTTTTGAATAAAGCAAAAATTCACAAAATATTTGAAGGAAAGTTCTTGTCTGGCTTGTGATCAACATTTCTCCTTCAAATGTTTTCAAGAAAATGTGTTTGTAAGTTAAATATTTCCCTTTCTATTTATATATATAGTTCTAATAGTTCCTCATTTGCTGAGGGACAATATACAGCTTTCCCAAATGCCACACATTTGTATAGCAACCTCACCAACCTGCTAAAGGAGATCTGTGCTATACCGTGACTAAAAAGTTGTGCGCAGTGAAGGGAACCTATGAAGTACTAAAGCCTAGCCCCAAGTCACTGGCGACTTTATCACATACCCTGCTCAGCATTCTAAACCTAGCAGTGGTTCTTATAAGCATATTAACACTCTTTCAGTGCTTTGACCTATAGTCTGGCGGCCAAATCCGAAAAAAGCCTCTAGAAAATGGTTTTGATGGCAAAATATGTTACAAGCTGCCATCCATGCTAAATCAAATCTTCATAGGGTGGGCCATATTGTATGGGCGAATGCCAGGATTTATTTTGCCATTTAAGGTGTTTCAGGGGCAAAAAATGGCAAAAAATGAACCAAAATGAGTGATTTTTGTAATTTACGTAAAAAAATATTAATTGTTCACCTAAGCTCATGAAAGTTTGTACATATATGCTTGAGAACACTCTTTAAGATGATGGAATTAGATTTAACAAAAAATTAAACGTTAACCTATAAACTGATATAATCCTACTATAATACTAGGCCAATACTCTAAATGTACGGGTATTCTAATGGAGTGAACTCAGGGTAATGAGAATGGACACATGCTTGGGACATTTCTGGACAACTCTCTTGAACTCAGCAGGGCCACGGTAACCTGTCAACAGTGGCAACCATCGCCTGGCAACAGCTGCCATGGCGATCAATCAAGAAGAGAAACTTGATGTCATTAAATCCTAAGCTGTTGAAGAACATTGGTGTTCATAATTAAAACACTCAAACTAACACCTGCAACATGTTGGTGTTCATAATGAGAACACTAACATTGAGTCATGTCAATGGATAATAAGTTTCGACAACAAATCCGTCCACACTATGGTCAATGATCTTGTTGGAAAAGGTCATCATTTTATATGGTAATCATTTTGATCAATTGCAATAAATCTGAGCCAACATAATCATCATCAAGACAGTGGTGAAAATAGACAGTTAAGCTCACCGGTCCGCTTCTACTAGAAATTTCAATGGGCTAGTAAAAGTCTATGTTTACTTGCCCAGAAAGTCTGCTAAATATTCTGACGACATTAATCTAGTAAACATCATCATCATCATCATCCTTTCTATCAGTGTTTATGTGATTTCAGTTGTCCTAATAACTTCTCAAACTCAATATTGTAATATTGTCAATTATATTGTTATAATAAAACTTCATCATCAGGTCTAAATTTTGTTTCCTGTAACTCTACCATAACCAGTCTTTATTCAAAAAAATCCCTACCCCAAAAATTGTTCTGGTTCCCAACTCCCAATCCACGCAAAACATGCATAAAACACACATTGTTGACCAAAACAATAATGCAAAAAAGTATTTTTTTACCGACGACCTACCTACCCTATTATTTTCAGACCATTACAGGAAACAAACATTATTTTTTCTAGACCTCATCATCATCATTATCGTCATCATCATCACCATCATCATCATCACCATCATCATCAACACCATCATCCTCATCATCCTCATCATCATCAACACCATCATCATCACCATCATCATCATCATCATCAACAACATCATCATCATCATCATCATCATCATCATCACCATCACCATCATCATCATCATCATCATCATCATCGTCATCATCATCGTCATCACCATCGTCATTGTCATCGTCATCACCATCATCATCATCATCATCATCATCATCATCATCACCATCATCCTCTTGGCCACTTTTCATTCTCACCACTATGCTTTGCAGCTTCCCACTATTCCTATCGTATCAAAACCTATCAGTCGCGCATGACCTCATACGACCTTCATTTGACCTCTGACTGCAAGGGTGTCCTTCCCTTGTCTCCGGGCAAACACACCAAGATTGTCAGGTGCAAACACGAGAAAACAAAACACCCCTAAGGGGTGCTATCTGTATTCGGGTGCAAACACGGGAGAGCAAGACCCTTAGGGGGTAGTAGTGTCTAGGTTCATACCCTCCAACCATCTAGCTAGACAGCGGTTTTCACCTAAACCCGATTTCATGAGACCCCGTTCTATTAAGTACACCACGGCAGTACTACATACTGGAACTGTCCTAAAAAAAAATCTTTTCAGAGATAAGGCAGGGCTCAACATTAAGAAAAAACTTCATAAGCCCAGCAGGGCTAGTTACCGAAAGTTTTACTAGCCCTGAAATAGTTTTGCTAGCCCTGATATTAATGACAACTCTTTTTAAATAGTGACCTCAGTTGATATCATAGCCTCTGTTGATAACATGAAAAGAATACAGTGTATTGTGGTAAATTGAGTTAAATCATCATCCAGGTATGCAGAGCCAAAGGTGGGCTTCATAATTTTTCAAGCGCTAATATTCTAATTCTATCTAGCCCCTCAGGGCTACTCACAGGTAGAATTTACTAGCCCTGACTTTCAATAACTAGCCCGGGGCTACGGGGCTAGCCTTAACGTCGAGCCCTGTAAGGTGGCCAGGCTGGTTTTATGATACTTTGAACACCAGCACTAGACCGCAAGCACCATGCAGTAGCCTAGTTCTCAGGCTGAGTTAGGTAAGATGCCCCCACCACTATATACTGTAGAATAGGAAATTATTCTGAGTGGTTTATTCTGCCTAAATGTACCGAGTGGGGTCAGTTCGGTATAATGAAAGTCGGATGTATTATTGAAAACATCTAAAACCCTGACAGTTCGGTACTCATCTGAGCATACTCAGCGAGAGCTATCCAATGAATACCAACATAACAGGTAGTGCTGGGACGATTAATCGAAATAATCGATTAATCGGTCGTTTTGCCATGATTCTGATTAATCGATTATTGAAACAGAAGATCGATCATTTTCGATTATTATTTCTGCTCACCTGGTCAAAGTTTCCATTTAAAAGGGGCCTTGCTTACCATGAAAGCCATGCATAAAAGTAAAAGATTATTGTAATAAACATGAACTTTGAGTCCCTGACCATTTATCATTCAAAATCTAAGGGAAATCGGCCATATATTGGACACTGTTTAGTGTGCATATCAACATTAATAATAATCGATTATAATCGATTAATCGATCGAAAATTTGGATGATTAATCGAGCTGAAATTTTCCAACGATTCCCAGCACTAATAACAGGGTTTAGATGGTTTCCCAAAATCTTCACATCCTTGTGTTTTGGACGAAAGTAGCCTCAGCATTGGGGGGGGGGGGGTTAACACATCATGACGTGTAGCAGGTCTGGAGCACCAGCTGCAGAATTGTAGGGTGAACCAGTTCAAAGGATCGGAGTGAGGTAACTTTTAGCACGTTACACGTCGTGACAAGATCATGTCGCGACCTTCGACCTCAGATGCATATTTCATGACGTGATATTCCACATGGGAGCAAGCTGCGTCTGTCTGTGCGTCTAACCCCAGGTGAACCGGCGCTTTAACCTCTAAGGTGGTGGTGGCTAATTTGGCCAATAAAAGAAGATGCAAAAAAGCTGAAAAAATGACTGAAACCCTGGCACACTGGTACTCATCTGAGAGTACTCAGCGAGAGCTATCCAATGAATACCAACATGACAGGCTTTAGATGGATTTCAAATATCTTTGCGTTCTTGTGCTTTTGACTAACGTAGCCTCAGCATTAGAAGGGTTAACCTGCTCATGCCTGGATATCTCCTTGACAAGTGTCGTCTGGACCTGTCATACTTTTCATGATAACTTTGCGATGAATTATAGCACATAGCTATGAAGCTGTTTCTGTGGCTTCAAAGTGGTCCCGGTTCACAGCAGTGAGCCGGGACCAAATCCAGGATGAGGCTCCTGAGCCAGGACCAAATCCAGGCTTAGCAACCATTAGAAAACATGATTTTTGTGTCATTTCCACAGAGTTGTATGATAATTTTTTATCACTCAAATGCGCTATAATAGCCATTAAGATCAGTCACTGAGAATTGGTGCAGATTTATAGCCTCGCCGAGGGTGTTTGTTGCAAAGCTTCGGCCTTGGCGGCTTCAGCTTTGGCAACAAACACCTACGTCTCTGCTGTATATCTGCACCAATGCTCAGCAGCAGATCTTAATCCCTATAGCAAAAATTTGAAAAATATTTGAAGGAGAGTTGTAGATAAAGTTCTGATGAATGACTCTCCTTCAAATATTTTCTTAATTATGCTTAGTTACGCTTTTGTTAAAAAGATACCACCAATATACAGGGACCGACATTAACGCTTGTCCGATTGCCCGGGGCAAGTGCGAGCGTGAAAAAAACGATTTCGGGCAAGTTAATGGCCGACTTGAAAAGCCCGAACGGTCAAGCTAATATTCCCACTTACTTGTGCTCGAAATATTGCCAACTTGATCATTGCGCCAAGCTAGTAGCGCTATCGACAACCCGAGGAAATATTGATAAAAGTCAAGCTAAATACTAACCACAACGCCACTTCTAATAGATCGTTATACCAGCAATCCCGTCCGGTAAATAAAGCGCCATTTTGAAATTGACCGAAATCACGTTCATGGCGAGATCATCAACGTGATTTCGGTCAATTTCAAAATGGCGCTTTGTTTACCGGACGGGATTGCTGGTATAACGATCTTTTAGAGGGGAATAGAGGTAAGTTCGTTGCCGCTTCCATACATGTAGCCGCATACCCACACACAACCTGAAAAGTTTCGTATTTGGTACCTTTTTTCATGAATTTTTTCTTTAGTTATTTGCCGATGTTAAGTTAACAAATTATTGCTTTTTATTGAGTAAAACTAAGATCTCTGCCGTCATTTTGAGATTGTCATTCCAAACTAGGATGTCACTGTGTAAATGATAAAAAAAAGTGCAAAATAACATTTTTCTTTTGGGCAAGTTGATTTTTTTTCGGGCAAGCAAAACTTGGGGTCGCTCTGCCCGAATGGGCAAGTGCCTTCAAAAGTTAATGTCGGTCCCTGATATAGTCAGGTGGTTTTGGCTGGTACGGGCATGAATGGGTTAACCAATTTATGTCTGGATATCGTCATGACAAGTATAGTCTGGAACTGTCATATGTTTGAATTATTTTCTTATTTTTACTTTTGCCTGCAAGATTCGATCATTTGAAATTGTTAGGCTGCATTTTCTTTAGGCAAATATGATATGATCACATAAATATTACCAGAGAAGCTATCACTGCTCTCTGCAATAGTGTGTCAAAGAAAATATGTTTGCGTTTCTGCTAATTACTCATGTTGATTTCTGACTGTGCTTGTGAAATTTTAGCTTCTAAGTTTTAAGTAATCTATGTGCAGTGGAATCATCTCAGAGGTTATCTACTTTTAATTGACCATGTTCAACCCTTCCAACGCTGAGGCTACTTTTGTTCAAAGCAGAAGGGACGCAAATTTTTTTTAAAACCAGAAGCATTACGGTTAAAGTGCCTTTTTCAACCATGATATTCATTTCATGCATGTGTGGCATTGGAAGGGTTAATAGTTTAAATAAGGGGTGGGGGAGGGGAGGGAGCTATTTTTAGGGAGAATGTGCTTCCCTAAGTACCAGAAAACAGGTGCAGACAGTATGGTTCAGCGCCCCACAGCAGTAAGTTGGCTACCACCTCAGATATCCCCTGAACCATATAATACCTACATCTGCCTGAGCTACAGTACAGACATTAAATTCCTGCACCAGTCAACAAGACGTCTCCCAGTGCTTGGTAGTACAAATACATATATTTTTTTTTTAAATCAGATAAGTTTAAGTCAAGCACATAAATGACCCACATAGCTTGCGAATCAAAGCTACATTCAGTTGTGAAATCAGGGAGCTGTGGTCGCATCCATGCCCATAAGTTTGGTTGGCAATCGGGCGTGCGGTTGTGTATTATGCCCGGGTTGCCCATGCATTTATTTAGTGCAGGAATTAAATGCCATCACTGCACTATCTTGTGAAAGAAAAGTGATTGTCCATTGAAAGACTGACAAAATAAGGAATTTGGAATTTCATAGTATCATCATCATTACTACGATAAAGCGTCATAAGTCCTTAAGAAAAGAACAATTGTGTCAAGGGATATACTACAAAAATAATGTAAACATAAATTTCTTGCAATCTCACAAATCGATTCTCAAAGGAAGAAATAATCTGCAAATGAATTAATTACAGATGTATAGCCAGGGGAGGGAAGCTTAAGAATATTTTCCCTATCAGAGGGGATTAAAGTTGTTTGCAAGTTAATTGGAAATTTTGGAGCAGGTAGAAAATTCCACAAATATTTTTGTAAAAAAGTTTTTTTTTAGATTTCAACTTTTGTTTCATAATCACTCAGAAAATTGCAGGAATATTTTTTTTAGCTTTTCTTCCAACTTTCGTTTTAGGATCTTTATGTGATTCAGCTGTAGTGTGTGTCTGTCTGTCTGTGTCTGTGTGTGTTTGTGTGTGTGTG
Source organism: Maea johnstoni (assembly GCA_963942565.1). Taxonomy (NCBI): domain Eukaryota; kingdom Metazoa; phylum Annelida; class Polychaeta; order Spionida; family Magelonidae; genus Maea; species Maea johnstoni. The sequence goes on from OZ012700.1 coordinate 32,018,210, forward strand.
TGTAGGGGGGGGGGGGGGGGTAGGTCTACTATGTACAGCAGCAGGGGAAAAGTGGACTGAAAAAAGGTGAGCAGCAGAAGATGGGTATTTCATGGAGCCAGTGGATTAGCCAAGAGGATGGGTATTTGGAGAATTGGCCATGGAGAGATTAGCGGTAACCGTAGAAATGTGACATGGCTAAAACCACGGGGATTATCATTGGCCGAGGCGCTGGCAGGTTTATGATCTACGAGACCGGAGGCGCTTCCTCGAAACGCATCTACAGATCATCTCCGCTGCTTAACCCATCTATGCTTTAGGAGTTCCTCCAGCAATTGTCGTCTGGATCTATGACATTTATTACAATAACTTCCGAATTGAGAATAATTTTACAAAATATTTGAAGGAGAGTTGTTGATAATGTTCTGCAGATCATTTCTCCTTCAAATAGTTTTCTACATGTACGTTTGCCTACAAGATTTCATCAAAATTGTCAGGCTGCTTTTGGTCGCTGTGAGCATTAATGGGTTAACCCATCCATGCTTAAGAGTTACACCAGAAATTGTCCTCTGTATCTATGATACTTTTGACAATAGCTTTGGAAGAAAGAACAATTTTACAAAATATTTGAAGGAAAGTTGTTGGATTCTTTCTGAATAACAATCATCCTTCAAATTTCCCCCTAATTTCGCTTTGCTTGAAATATTTCATCAAAATTCCCAGTTAGTATGCAATGACACTGTATTTATAGAATCCGATATCGAATGCCATATTTGCATTTGATAAATCAATCAAACGCCAGCCTTTACCGAGAGAAAATCTCATAGCATGGAATAATTGCGTTATTCAAGAGTACACGACTAACATACCAAGCATCACCCACCACTTCTGTATTTACAGATACCAATATCAAAGACAATATTTATCTTGAATAAATCAAACAAACGCTTGCCTTTTATTCATGGCAAAATCTCATATTGTAATTGGTGTTCTTTCACAGTACATGACTAGCAACCCACTCCCATATCACTATAATCACACACCTAATACCATCAATATCACACACTTATATCACCCATCAGCGATGTACCACCAAACACACATATCAAAATGATATTTGCCTGCGATAAATTAATCTAACGCCTGCTTTTTATACAAGACAAAATCTCATATCGTAAAGTAATTTTGTTTTTCCACAGTACATGACTATCAATCTACTCCAATATCAGACACCTAATACCATATACATGTATATCACACACTTATATCACCCATCAGCGATGTACCAACAAACACACATATCAAAACGATATTTGCCTGCGATAAGTTAATCAAACGCCTGCCTTTTTATACAAGACAAAAATCTCATATCGTAAAGTAATTTTGTTTTTCCACAGTACATGACTATCAATCCACTCCAATGTCAGACACCTAATACCATATACATGTATATCACACACTTATATCACCCATCAGCGATGTACCAACAAACACACATATCAAAACGATATTTGCCTGCGATAAGTTAATCAAACGCCTGCCTTTTTATACAAGACAAAAATCTCATATTGTAAAGTAATTTTGTTTTTCACAGCACATGACTATCAATCCACTCCAATGTCAGACACCTAATACCATCTATATCACACTCTTATATCACCCATCAGCGATGTACCAATAAAACATATCAAACACGATACCTGTTTTACCACAGTACATGACTAACAATCCACTCCAATATCAGACACCTAATACCATCTATATCTCACACTTATATCACCCATCAGCGATGTACCAACAAACACACATATCAAACACGATATTTGCCTGCGATAAATTAATCAAACGCCCGCCAATTCAGCGCGACACGCTCTTATCCGAATTTGGCGCAAGCGAGAATCCTCTCATCAACACTTCCTGCGAGATTGAACGGAGGATTACGATTGGATTTGGCGAGAGCCGTGATGGAAATGGCATCGAGTGGTGACGAGAGGAAAACGACTGACGGGGGAAAAAAGGCGGTAGATTGACGGGGAGTGATATTGCTGTGTAAACAGAAGGCCTTTTGGATATCACAGTAATTAAGGATTAGGCCTAAAAAAATTGTTTGTTTCCTGTAACCCTACCCTGACAGGTTTTTATTCTAAAAAATCCTACCTAAAGTTTTTTCCGCCCTCCCCACTCCCAATCAACGTAAAACATTGACCAAAAAAGATTTTTTTTTTTTTTCTACCGACCTACCTGTAGACCTAGTATTTTTCCCGGCCTGTTACAGGAAACAAACAATTTATTTTTTTAAGCTTTAATATGAAGATGGGGGGGGGGGGGGGGGGGGGAGTGTGCACGGAAAAAAAATCTTTAGATATCGCAGGACTTATGGTTCTGAAATTGCCTATCGACCTATGACACTTTCGCATAACTTTTTAATAAATCACAAATTAGAAAATTATTACCAGTCCTGAGAGTTGTTCAAATGTTTCTGATGAACATTTCTCCTTCATCCATTTACTGAAAATAAGTTTCGTTTGAAGGATATCACCAAAATAGTTGGGCAGTCTTAGGGAGCTAAGGACATGAATGTGGTAGCCTTTATGCTGGTGGTGGCTAATTTTTCCAATTCAAAACGACGAAAAAAAAAAAAACCCTGAAAAATGACTGAAATCCTGGCACGTACATGGGTACTCATCTGAGAGTACTCAACGAGAGCTATCTGATGAATACCAACACAACAGGGTTTAGATGGTTTTCGAAAATCTTTGCATCCTTGTGCTTTGGACGAAAGCAGTCTCAGCATCGAAAGGGTTAAATTAATAGCAGGCAGGTGTTACATTGGTGCTGATCCAGCCCCCTAAACTAAGTAGCCCCAGGAAAAATCAGGTGCAATTTTGTTAACTTTTAACCTTCGGCTATCGATTTTAAGAAATCCATCTCTAACGCCGAATATAATGGACAGGGGCAAATTGAGATAAAGAGCGGGGCAGGTGGAAATTTAGGCACCTATCCATCTTCGAAACTCAGACGCCATTGAGGGATATTAGCCCTTCCAATGCTGAGGCTACTTCAGTTCAAAGCACAAGGACTCAAAGATTTTTGAAAACCATCCAAACCCTGTCATGTTGGTATTCATTGGATAGCTCTCGCTGAGTACTCTCCGATGAGTACCCATTTGCCAGGGTTTCAGTCATTCTTCAGGTTTTTCGCATCATGTCCACTTTCCAAAATCCATCTCTCTAACGTAGAATCGAATGGACGGGGTCAAGTTGGGATAAAGATCGAGGCAGGTGGTAGCGTACGCACCTATCCATCCTCAAAGCTCACGTGTCATTGAGGGATATTAGGTGTAAATTGGGTGCATCGCAAGCCCCATTTATCTCACTCACTTCCGGCTACATGGACGTCGTTAGGTGGCATTTCAAGCCTCATCAGGTTCTCGTCCCCTCCACCAGGGGGTGCAGTCTATTATTAACGGGAACGCCACGAAAACAGGCAGCACACTTAGAGCATAGGCATTTTTCTATTTTTTCTTTTGGGGGGGGGGGGGGGGGGGGGGGGAGGTGGCGTGAGAAATGTAGGGGAGAACAGGAATTCATAGTATAGAATTTTTGATTAAAATTTTTGCCATTAATTTAGATTAAATTGTGACTTAAGACAGCAGGGGATGGATACCTCTAAGAACGAAATGGTAAGGTATGGTATTCATATAACAAATGAAAAGGTACAGTACTGTTTACGGTACTTAATTGCATTACCTCCTTATAAATTTGTTGTCAAAGGTCAAATTAAGTATCCTTGAAAATCTGTGCGGTCTCTTGATAGAGGTGGTCTCTTAACAGAGGTGGTCGCCTGGGCAGGTTTGACCATATTACCATCCTAATATCTTGTCATTTTTTATTTTCAAACTTTCTTCTTGAGGGAAGATGTGAGAGTAATGGGAAATGATATTTAAAATTTTCTTTCAACAAAGATTTGATTAGACACCTGACGTGTGCGCGTTCTCACACTTTACCAGATTGCCGTGGTGCAAAAGCTCGCTCTTTCCCCGCTCGGCACGCTCAGCTTTTGGGAAGAATTAATTACGCCGGCTACTCGAGCAACCTCCTCCGAAGCTATTAGCTGATTGGCTGTACCCGTCGTCTCCGCGGAGACGGAGACACATCCCTCTAGACAGCTCGCAGGGTTAGCAAAACAAACTTCTATCTATTAACCCCTTCTTGCCTGGAGAGCACCTAGACAAATGTCGTCTGGACCTACGATACTTTTGTGAATAACTTCAAAACTAAGCATAAATTTTCAAAAAAATTGAAAGAGAGTTGTTGGTTGGATGCTGACCCATATTTCTTCTTCAAATATTTTCAAGAAAAATACTCCAATGAAAATGATATCACCATCATAGTCTGAGAAATTTCGGGCAGTACAGGTTAATAAATTCCTCGAGACTAGTCAGGCAGATAAGGTCAATATGAAGAACAAGTGTTTCAGAATCTACCACCACACATGCAAAGTAAGGACCAACACTGAGAAGTTGCTTTACTTAACCCATTGGCACTCCAAAACAGGCCTGACTATTTTGTTGATATTTTCCTCACAAAAGCGTTTTTATCAAAAATATTTGAAGGAGAAATGTTTTTCAGAATATTACCAACAACTCTCCTTCAATTATTTTGTGAGAATTTGCTTAATTGAAAAGTTATTTTCAAAAGTATAAAAATGGCAGACGATACTTTCCTGGGGAACTCCGAGTGTGAATGGGTTAACCCAACCCATCCATGCCTCTAGCGCCAAAAACCATGATTATTTTGGTGATATCTCATTAATAAAGGCTACTTTTAAAAATATTTGAAGGAAAAATATCACTCTTCAAATCATCTTTAGGTGCAATTGGGCTCCCAGGAAAGAAACTTAATTTCGAGCCCCTTGGCCTTCTCCTCCCTGTAGTCAGGTACAGCGATACCATTACTCACACTATGCAATCAAAATGGTAATCACGGCCAACGTGTTTGCGCTTAATTTACATAATGAATGCTACGCTTGCAATCCTTTTAATCAAGCCGGCAATCTTCGTGCCTTGGGGGGCAGTGAGAGAGAATACAATCCATTCCCTGATATCATTAGTACTACTACTACTACTACTACTAGCACTATAAGGCCTAGGAAATTGTTCGTTTCCTGTAACCGCCCCAAAGCAAAAGTGTAAAGAGATATCCAGGCACAGAAACGGTTGATGCCCTTTTACGTAGCCACTCAGGGTGTTGGTAATGGCTGATTACAGACCTACCTCTCTACTTATACCCTGAGGAGAAAAAAGCGGAAACGCCGTAAAATCTCTAAGGAGACAACTACGCCACGTTGACCTGCCTTCTACGGGCTGCTCCGTGGTTGCCCGAAATTACCGGGTATTACGCCGGCACGCCACCACATTTACCCCCATGTAACAAGCAGTCTCTGTCCACAAATGAGCATCTTCGCAGCACTTTACTGCGAGACTGTTGTCACGTTTAGTGCGGGACTGCTGTGCAGGAGTCGAGACATACGACTGTCCTCGGAAGTCACAGTGCGAGGTCGGGAGTAAAAATGGCAGCCTGGGTTGTGGAAAGATTAACCTATTCAAGCTCAAGAGCTCCTCCTGAATTTGCCGTCTGGATCTATGATCCTTTTGGGAATAACTTTGAATAGAGTTAATATTTTAGAAAATATTTGAAAAAGAATTGTTGGTAATATTCTGAATAACATTTCTTCCTTCAAATATTTATTGATTAACTTATCCATAATTCAGATTTCCCCTTGAATTTGTCATCTGGATCTGTGATGCTTTTGGGAATAAAATATTACCAAAATCGTCAGGCCTCTTTTGGCTGCTCCGAGTGTAAATGGGTTAGCGGATGCTACTTTCGTCGAAAGCACAATGACGTAGAGATTTTTGAAAACCATCTAAACCCTGTCATGTTGGTATTCATTAGAAAGCTCTCACTGCAAACTCTCAGATGAGTACCCATTTGCCAGGGTTTCAGTCATTTTTCAGGGGTTTTTTTTGCATCATTTTGTATTTTCCAAATTACCCACCAAGGGTTAATAGATTAAAAATCCCCACCCACAGCACCAATGAGACTGCCAGAAAAAATCCCGCCTACTCACACCGCGAATGATTCTCTGATTCTCTTACCCCCACAGTATGCTACTATACAAACAATGCAGTTCAAACAGACGCCTAGACCAAGCCTAGCACGCATGAAACATAATGGAAAAATAACAAAACGCCATTATCATTGTAAATCAAGCCATCGCAAATAGTAACCAAATCAGCTCCCGAGTAAACAAATTAATGCGTCAATTAGTGAGACAATAGATGGGTTAACGAGACAATGGGGGAGTGGGGGAGCGCCAGAGCACACATAGATAATGGCTTATTAGCGGGGAATACATGCAATACACAGGCTTATTAGAGGTGAATATGAACAGTTTCTAATGTAGAAACACTCTGCTATTCTAGCAATGTACCTTATGGCATACGATAGATTTCTGAGCCCAGTTTAGAACATGTTCCTTGATCATCTCTCTCTCTCTCTCTCTCTCTCTCTCTCTCTCTCTCTCTCTCTCTCTCTCTCTCTCTCACTCTCCCTCCCTCCCTCCCTCGCTCTCTCTCTCTCTCTCTCTCTCTCTCTCTCTCTCTCTCTCTCTCTCTCTCTCTCTCTCTCTCTCTCTCTCTCTCTCTCTCTCTCTCTCTCTCTCTCTATATATATATATATATATATATATATATATATATATATGTATATATATATATATATATATATATATATATATATATATATATATATATATATATATATATATATATATATATATATAATATATATGGGCTCGATCAAGCTGTTACGGAATCACACTTTTGCTGTTCAAGGTTAGATATCTTTTTATTGGAAAAAGTTAGGAAATAATGCTTTATATGGTTGTGTAGGGCTTTGAAAGTTCTTTTAAATGGACCAAGTTCCAACTTCCCCAGAAAATGATTTTTGGGTAAAAAAGTGAAAAAACATGCCCGTTACGGAATCACTCAAAATTACCATCTGTTTTCTACCACTTTAATCAAATACCACTTTCATGCTGTTCCTGCCACTTTTTTCCAAAAGTTTCTTTATCATGTGGTAGGTAAATTTGTTTTGCACAGATTCCACCACAAAGTTAGGTGTTTAATAAGTTAAAGTGAACTTTATTCAAGAAACCTTGACAGATGGTCTTGTTACGGAATCACATTTACCATTTGTTACGGAATCACATTTTCTGTAACAATCAATATCTTTCATTAAAAGAGTGCACTATGGTGAAATTTTCTGCTTTAATAAAAAGTTAAGTTAGTGTACTGATATAAAGACGTAAATTTTACTGAAGGGAGCACTTAATTAGGAATTACATGGCAGCAGAGAGTGGGTTTTATACGTCTCTGATGGTAGGTAACAGATGACAATGTCTAATGTTAGACGGACCACTTCCCCACAAGGGCAATTGTTATACAATTAACTTATATAAGCTGTAATTGATTTAACATTGAAGCTTCTTATAAATCGATCATTAATCTGAAAAGGTTTTGAAAAACATGATGTTACCTTCTGCATTCTCAGGGGTAGATTTCACTAACTACCTGGTCAGTTTTATATCACTTCCTGTACACATCAAGGATGTTGGTATACCCCAGACAATGTGGATTCTGTTTTTCCTCCACTGTCCCCTCTCATTAACACCCCTTATTGTTTAGTCTGGGGAAGGAGGATATGATTCGGGGGGAAGTTGCATCTACCCTGATTAACTGAATGGGTGGCTTCAGGATTAGGGATGTAGAGATGAATGGAGACATTGCATTTGCAGACAGGATGGAGGTGTCAGTCAAGGTACACATCTGTACACATACCAATTGATATCAAACTAGCTGAGTTATGAATGAATTATGAACATTTATAGTTAATGCCAAATTTGCTAAATACTTATAAAATAACTATGTAATGATTCTTTTTAAACATGCATTTGTGATCTTATTAACTGTTGGATATTTTTTCTGGAGTAGATCATACATGTCTATTGGGCGAATGGAGAATCCCTGGAAATTTGTTTTAAAAATCCTTTAGACTGCTGATCTATGACTGGCTTTGTATAAAACAGTATCATATGAGTCTTCCATATGACTATATTGTATCTTTGAGTGATGTAACAAAATTTTGTTCTCTGAGAAATGTTTATGTATTGAATCCTTCCCCTTCTACACTTGTGACAAAAGTTTCTAAAGTGTCCTCAACAATGTGTAAGTTCCATCTGAAACACTGAATAAATTCCTCTAAAATTTAATGCGGTGGTCAAGTTTTAAAATATATGCATAAATAGAGACTTCGGGATCTGGGCTACATTGACCAGAGATTTCTTCTTTACTTGAAGGAGAATCTCTGTTTCTGTGAAGGTATCTAAAATTTCTGTCGAAGAGCTTTCCTGTCCACCACAGATATAAATTCTCTAAAATCTACTATTTTACAAAAGTCTTGAACAAATAGGGTTCAAGAATGATATTACTATAGGATAAGACAGCCAAATGAGGGAGCAAGTTTTCCTGAATTTGAGGGAAAATATTGAATTCAATATTCTAAAATTCTGTACGCAACAGTTTGAATAGGTTGATATGGCCCATTATAACCATGAACATGCATGTACTTCTTGAAATAAATGCCTTATAAAAAGTCACTGAATTTAAACTAGAGTGAAAACAATTCATTTATATATTTGAAAATGTCCTTATAAAGGGTTACTCACAAAATTATTTGGGTGTCCTGATGGGTGATTTTTGAGGGAGTGGGCGTCCAAATGAGGCTGAGATGCCCTGCTGGCCAGCTTAATTATACTCTACTTTAAAATTGTGTGAATGTTTGAATAATTGTACCTTTCTCAAAATTGTATGTGAGTTACTTGTTTATGAAGAACTTCATCTGATTTCCATGTACAGCTTAGTCCTTGTCCAAAGCGTTTTGATGCCATATTGAAACTACTACTCAATAATGAACATATACTTTTTTTTCAAAATACTGTGCACAATGTCTCATTCTAAATATGGAAACTATCAGTTAATACTAAACTTAAAGTTAAGATAACAAACTTAGTCCATTTAAAGAATGTTCAAGACATCTATAGGCTTGAACCAGTCAATTTATCAAATATGTGATTCCGTAACGTTACGGAATCACCAACTTTAACCCCCCAAAAAACACTGTTTGAAAATTTATTTTTCAAAAGTGTGCCTCTCATAGTTAAATTAGTGTTAAAATGCTTTTTTCTATGAAGTTTCATGGTAATGATCCAATCTGAACATTTTCAAAAATTAAAAAAATGCTATTTTTCTGTTACGGAATCACATGTTACGGAATCACAGATCACTGTATTTTAAAATTCATCAAAAACACCCCAAAACATAATATTCAATCCTATATCTCTTGGCACAGTCTTCCCAGGTATAATTGTATCATCTAAAGCAATGTTGAAGATCATAAGATGGTTTTACAAGAAAATATGGTGGTTTTAACATTTTGTTAAATGTTATTGTCAGAAAGGCGTTGAACAAACAAACAAACACCCTGCAGTAAAATGTTCATAACTTTTTCATAAATGGAAATATAGTAAATCTGACTAAAGAACCAGAAACTTCAGAATTCTAGCTTTCCAAATATGTAAGATACATATTGCTACTATGAAATTTATTTTTTGTCTTAGATGCTAACTTCAACTTGATCAAGCCCATATATATATATATATAGGGCTGCATACCGCTAAGGGTGAAGCGGTACGGTACCATAACCGGTATCGTCGAAACGATACGGTATTTTATCGGTACCGCTATCGGTATCTTGAACTACGCTAAGTACACACTTAGCGTAGTTCCTGACATAAACCTAAAACGTATTTGTTGTCTGCCAGGTATTTCAATTACAACATGTGATCAGATGTGAAAACTAAGCAGTCATACTTACGGCAGCCAAACCTTGTTAACTTGAATAGATCAACATTCTGCTTGAAGGTATGATATATTATATATAGCGGCCGCTACAGTTCCTTCATCGCCGCTACCATTAGTGAACTTGTGATTCTTATCGCTACCGCGTAGTGGCGCTGTATTATACAGCGCCACTACGCGGTAGCGATAAGAATCACAAGTTCACTAATGGTAGCGGCGAAAGAACTATTGCCGCTATATCGTACCTTCCAAGTTACAAGTTCGGCAACCGTAAGTATAACTTTTTACTGAATTATTTCGTAGTATTGAATGTTTGACATGGGTTTGTGTTTTGCAAAATACCGATAAGCATACCGTTAATTATTGAAACGAGTATTCCCCAGTATTTTGCGAGACGGTATTCGGTACGGTGCTGGTACCGGGTACCGGTGTACAGCCCTATATATATATATATATATATATATATATATATATATATATATATATATATTTATATGGGGATATAAGGATATAAGTGTCTTGCCGGTGTATTTGTATAGCGTTGATTGTAGCTCTGATTTAACAGCGATCTATGCACCACATTTCAGTCTCTCATCCCACCATTGTTTCATTAACACACACATTGTCTTACTAATTGCCCTATTATATCATACCCTGTATTTATATTACAGCATAGAGTATCACCCTTCAGGACACCCGGAACTTAGTGAGGAATTTCAATTTAAGCAAAATGTTGAATTTTTTAACCTCAATATAATTCCCATGGCATTGTATATATATATTACACCTTATTCAAATGAGTAAAATATGTGTTTATGGTTGTAATTTGAGTATATTGTGGCCCCCCTTGAAAAATGGGCCACCAAAGGATTTGCCTATTTTGGGCAACCAGTTTCAAATTCCTGGCTATTTAACCCTTCCAATGCTTCAGACTAATTTCGTTCAAATCATCATAAAAAACGCAAAAATCTCTAAAACCCTGTCATGTTGGTATTCATTGGAAAGCTCTCGCCGAGCACTCTCAAATGAGTACCATTTGCAAGGGTTTCGGTAATTTTTCAGGTTTTTCCCATCATTTTGTATTGACCAAATTAGCCACCAGCAGCATAAGGTTTAACCCTTATGCTGCCGGTGGCTAATTTGGCCAATACAAAATGATGCAAAAGACCTGAAAAATTACTGAAACCCTGGCAAATGGGTACTCATATGAAAGCACTCATTGAGATCTATCAAATGAATACCAACATGACAGGGTTTGGGTGATTTTCAAAAATCTTTGCGTTCTTGTGCTTTGGACGATAGTAGCCTTAGCATTGGAAGGGTTAAGGCCATGAATTCAGCCCCTGAGAGAGAGTGCTGCTATGTTGGACTAGCTGAGTGCTTTGATATTTTAGTACCAGAGCTGTGTACATAGACAACCAGGCCATTATGTAACTGCAGGGTCTAATGTAATAAATGGGGCAATTAGTAAGACAATAGGAGGGCTAATGATGCTCCAATGATGGGGCGGGAGAGCTGCATCAGCAGACATAGATAGCCCCAAGCTAGAGCCAAATTCATGCTACACAGAAACACCGGCAGAACTTGTAATATTTAACACTAATACTATCCTTCCAGTGCTGGGGCTATTTTTGTCCACCACACGGAAGCAAAGATCTTTAAAAACCATCTCAATCCTATCATGCTGGTATTCATTGGATATCTCTCGATGAGTACTCTCGGATGAGTACTTACGTGCCAGGGTTTCAGTCATTTTTAGGAAATTTTGCACAATCTTGCATTCGCCAAATTTGCCACCACCAGTATACAGGTTAAGTTAGAAGTGAATTAATGCTAGGGCTAAGGCCCTGTGACTGAGCTTTTTAAGTAAAGATTCCAAAACATTACTTGCCAAGCAGGGCAAGCTGCCCTTGAAGTTTACTTGCCCTGCCGACACTTCCACTTGCCCCGCCACTCTGTTATACAAAGGTGAGTTACATTGCGGCCACTCTGCCCTAAGCATTAGTTGCCGAGCGAGACAAGTTAGGGTCTTGTTCTGCTTGCCCGATTGCCCTTTTTTTGCAGAATTCACTTGCAACTTGCAACGGGGCAAGTGGTTATGCTGCACACTGTTTGAGTTACAAGTATGATGGTTAACCCATCAATACTCACAGCGGCCAAAAGCAGCCTGACAATTTTGATGAAATTGTGTAGGTAAAAGCATAGTTAGGAAAGTATTTGATGGAGAAATCTTAATTAGAACATACCCAACAACTCTCCTTCAAATATTTTGCAAAAATCTTTCTCAATCCAAAGTTATAGTCAAAAGTGTTTTAGGTCCAGACGACAATTTCTGGAAGAACTCTTAAGCATTAATGGGTTAATTACAGCCTTATGACTGAGCTTTTACCAGGTGCCATGTCAGGTGCAGCAGGGCAATTAGGGATCACTGAGCACCATCATCACCTCGTCCATTTCACGCTTGGGTTGCCATGGTTATCACACATAGCGATGTGATGCGTAGCCATGGTAACACTCCTTGGTGACACCATGGTTACCAAGCCAGAATGCCATGCATCAACAGTGTGTTTAACCATTTTACACCTGCAGCAGCTAAAAAGGGCCCACCGGCCCAGCCTGTTTTTGGTGATATTTATCTACAAAGTCATCTCATAGAAACTCCTCCATAAGAAAAGAGTTTAAAAATATAAGGAGTCAACCCACAATTCAAGGTACTTTAACTTCCTCCATCACTTTGCTAGTACAGTGACAACTGATAATTTAGCCTCTTCACGGCACAAACAGCAATGGTAATCTAATCAGAAGCAGCATCAACCCTTATGCTGCTGGTGGCTAATTTGGCCATTACAAAATGATGCAAAAAACCTGAAAAAATGACCGAAACCCTGTCAAATGGGTACTCATCTGAGAGCACTCAGCGAGGGCTATCCAATGAGTACCAACATTTTTTTTTTTTTTTTTTTTTTAGATGAGTACCAACATGACAGGGTTTGGATGGTTTACAAAGATGTTTGCGCTCTCGTGCTTTGGATGAGAGTAGCCTCAGCATTTGAAGGGTTAAGGGTAAGGTGTGTCTTACCAGGTAAGTGGATCTAGGTGCAGTAGTTGACAGGTCTGTGTTTGTATAGCCAGTCTGGTGAGAACAAGTCTAGAGCATGTACTAGATGACAGGAGACTATTTACTCCACAAACACCATGTATTAAACCTTATGCAGCTGGTGGCTAATTTGGCCAATACAAAATGATGCAGACAACCTGTAAAATGTACTCATCTGAGACAGTCTTTTGCAACCTGTAAAATGTATTCATCTGAGTGTTTAGCAAGAGCTATTCAATGAATACCAACAAGACAGGGTTTAAAAAAATGTTTTAAAAATGTTTGCGTCCTTGTGCTTCGAGGAAAGTAGCCTCAGCATTGGAAGGGTTAAGCCTAGGCCAATACAGTAAAACCTCAAACATGTAAGCACTTAGGGACCACGGCATGAGTGTTCACAATAGTGAGTGTTCACATCTCAGAGGTCTTTCCACATTATAATTAGTGTTGTAACGATCAATCGCCAAGTCGAGCAATTGGTCGGACTGGGCCGAAATTCCGATCAATCGACCGGCGAAATGGACAATCGATTTTTCACGATTATTGCTTGTCCACTTCTGTGTGGCCATGTGCGGCACATGGCCACACACGAACACAACAAAACAGTCAAACAACGAAGTTAAACTAAACTGCTCATATCTTCTGCACCATTCTTGAATCTTGAACTTCTTCCTGATGTTTCCTAACGCCAGTACTGTGCAGTTCTGGTGTTAGGAAACATCAGACGATTTGGTGAAGAAATAATCGTTCAAAGTCGATTAATCGTTCGCGAATTTGAACGATTAATCGATCCTAATTTTTCAAACGATTCCCATCACTAATTATAATAGGTATGATCAGGACTCAAAGATTGCGTTCAGGTACAGTGAGACAAAGAAGGTATTTCCTCTGGCCTAGCCCTTTCAATGCTGGGGCTACTTTCGTCTAAAGCATAAGAACGCAAATGTTTCTCAAAAACCATCTATAACCTGTCATGTTGGTATTCATTGGATAGCTCTCGCTGAGTTCTCTCAGATGAATACCCATTTGCCGGGGTTTCAGTAATCTTTTAGGATTTTTTCATCATTTTGTATTGGTCTTAGTAGCCACCAGCAGCATAAGGGCTAGAACATGCTGCAGACAACAGAGGACTAGAAGTGTAATCTTAGCCACCTACTAACAGAGTCTGACTCAGACAGTGAAACAGAGAAGGTATTTCCTCTGGCCTAGAACATGATATAGACAGAGGAGTAGAAGTGTAATCTTAGCCACCTACTAACAGAGGACTCAGACAGGTCAAACAAGGACTAAGTGCAGCCCTTTCAACTACACCTTATGCCTCAAGGGCCCGAGATGCTGAAAAAACCACCACCTATTCATCGGCAGCGCAAAAACACGGCGGCCACGGAGAACGGAGAATAGAAATGACTGTTTGTAGGTTACACAGCTAGCTCTTCATGCGCTCACGCTTAGTGAGAAAATACCCAGACAGCACAAAAAAGGGTCTTATTAACCTTTTATGTGTTGGGTACACCCAAACCAACCAGAAAAGGGTGTCATTTCCCCTTGCTGTGCCAAGATGCCATGGAGTAGGGTCTCATTTACCTTAGACATTATTATAATTATCATCATTATTATTATTACTGTTATCATTATTATTATTATTATTATTATTATTATCATTATTTTCATTTTTCTCATTATTATTATTAGTATTATTATTATTAAAATCATCATTATTATTATTATAATTATTATTAATGTTATTATCATTATTATTACTATTATTATTACTATTATTACTATTATTATTATTATTATTATTATTATTATTATTATTATTATTATTACTAATACTATTATAATCATTATCATTATTATCATCCTTATTATCATTATTATTATCCTTATTATTATCATCATTATTATTATTATCATTATTGTTATTATTTTTATAACTACAATTATTGTCATCATTTTCATTATTTCTATTACCATAATTACTACCATTGTAACCAATTAATGATAATTAAGAATATTTAGAAATTCCTCAGAAAAACAATTGGGTGTCCTGATGGATGCTAGTTTATAGGGTTATGGTGCCCAAAAAACGCCCAGACACCCTGCTGCCCCACATCTCCCTTCTTGCTACCTGTCTGGCCGCCAAATCTGGGTCACCTGTTAGCCCATCTACCTGTAATTGCTGTTACTGCTGCTACTGTGCTTTTCCCGCCCACATCAACAGCATGAAATGAAGTGGGGATTTATATCAACACCCTCAAACAGGGGCGGTATTAACCCATTAATGCTCACAGCGGCCAAAACAGCCTGACAATTTTGATGAAATCTTGGAGGCAAAAGCAAAATGAGGAAAATATTTCATGGAGAAATGTCGATCAGAATATAATCAACAACTCTCCTTCAAATATTTTGTAAAATAATCCTTAATTTCAAAGTAATAGTTAAAAGTATCATAGATCCAGACGACAATTTCCAAAGGAACTCATAAGCATTAATGGGTTAACCTATTCGCACTCAAGAGTTCATCTAGAAATATTGTCTGCTACTTTCATATTTTTAAAAATAACTTGGGAATAAAGCGGAAGTTCACATGATATTTGAAGGAGAGTTGTTGTTTGTCTTCTGATGGACATTTCCAATGATGTTTAAAAAATGCTTTTGGAAGGAAAATATTACCAAAATCGTCAGGCCTCTTTTGGCTGCTCTGAGTGTAAATGGGTTAACCCTTCCAATGCTGATGCTACTTTCATCCATAGAACAAGGACGCAGAGATTTTTGATAACCATCTAAACCCTGTCATGTTGGTTTTCATTGGATAGCTCTCGTTGAGTACTCTCAGATGAGTACCCATATGCTAGGGTTTGTCATTTTTCAGGTTTTTGCATCATTATCTGAGTGTAAATGGGTTAACCCTTCCAATGCTGATGCTACTTTCATCCATAGAACAAGGATGCAGAGATTTTTGATAACCATCTAAACCCTGTCATGTTGGTTTGCATTGGATAGCTCTGGTTGAGTACTCTCAGATGAGTACCCATATGCTAAGGTTTCAGTCATTTCTAAGGTTTTTGCATCATTTTCTATTGGCCAAACCAGCAGCATAAAGATTAACCCATTTACACTCCAAGCAGCCAAAATAGGACTGACAACTTTGGAAAGATTTTACTTATAAAAGCATTTGCAAGAAAACATTTGAAGGGAAACTATTTATCAAAAGTTGATCAACAGGCCTCATTCAGATATTTTTGAACTTTTAGTTGATTGCTAGGTTATTTTCAAAAAGTATGACAGTAAGCAGTCAGTGGCAATGCCTTAGACCACTCTGCTATTAGGGCTGTACCTCAGTGGTGAGAGACAGCCAGCAGTCAGTTGCAATGCCTTAGACCACTCAGCCATCAGGGCAGGCCCTCATTTGCGAGAGACAGCAAGCAGTCAGTGGCAGTGCCTTCGACCACTCAGTCATCAGGGCAGACCCTCATTTGTGAGAGACAGCAAGCAGTCAGTGGCAATGACTTAGACCACTCGGCCATCAGGGCAGGCCCTCATTTGTGAGGGACAGCAAGCAGCTAGTGGCAATGCTTAGACCACTCTGCTATAAGGGCAGGCCCTCAGTGGTGAGAGACAGCAAGCAGTCAGTGGCAATGCCTCAGACCACTCTGACCATCAGGGCAGGCCCTCAGTGGTGAGAGACAGCAACAGTCAGTGACAATGCCTTCGACCACTCTGGCCATCAGGGCCTCATTTGTGAGAGACAGCAACAGTCAGTGACAATGCCTTCGACCACTCTGGCCATGAGGGCGTATAATATGTACATAGTGATAATGGCTCTGGTCTACTGCCGGGGAAGGAGTGTACTAAGCACTTTACCCAATTTACGATGATTAGGGCTGGAGGAATTGTTGACTCACGTACACAGCACGGAGTATTTATCACCCAGATACGGCTGTACGGGGAACAATAGGATGAGATTACTGTCAATTTCTACGGAATCTACGGCAGTGTCAAGGAATCACAAAATCACTTACTCATGTCCCCTTGGCCATCGTTCTCCAACCAAAATTACTTGTTATCTTTCTCCTTAATGAAATATATACAGACTGGTGCCCAACAAAATACAAAGCAGTATGACCAAGTGCAAGGTATTTGTAACCAGTAATGTACTATTTAACAAATAGAGCACAGTCCCGAGGGAACTACGAAGAAATAGGTCCCAGTGAGAAGCAATAGGACCCGAGGCGAAGCCGAGTGTCCTATTGCTTCTCACTGGGACCTATTTCTTCTTTGTTCCCGAGGGACTGTGCTCTATTTGTTTTATTATACCGATTGTCTATCTAAGAAAGAAAGAAAACTTATTTATTTTTTATTTATTTTTTATTTATTTTTTCTTTTAAATTTTTTTAATTTATTTATTTTTTTTTTTTTTAATATATTTTTTATTATTTATTTATTTTATTATTTTTTTAAAAATCTATTTTTTTTTTTTTTAAATCTATTTTTTTTTTTTTTTTTTTCATTTTATATTTATTTATTCATTTTTTTTTTTTTTTTTTCGAAACACACATTTCCCACAAAACGAATTTAGTAAGATTGACCCAGATATTTCACTTGAACTCATTAATGGACTAAAGCGCCATCTATTGACGAACAGGGACACTAGCCATGCTCTATTGATGAAGAATAGTGCCTGGCAATAGTACCCTCCTCCCAAACACAGGCATACTATTCAGAATAGGGGGTCTGTAACTGACCAATCAGAGGCCTAGAATTCTTCAAGAGGTATAATAAATATGAATAAATACACACACACATATACATAAACATATATATATATATATATATATATATATATATATATATATATATATATATATATATATATATATATATATATATATACATATATATATATATATACTGATAAGAGTATCCAGGTTTTATTGTTTTATAAGACCTAATTCCTTCAGTGAATCCTTAAATCCCACACAACATGGTGGTCATTTGGTGGATGATCCGGAAACAAAGCTCTCCCATAGACATTGCATGTAAATAACAAGTACCAAGCCACTGTCTATGGTATTAAGACCTTATTCCTTCAGTGAATCCCAATCCAACACAACATGGTAGAGAATCCAGAAACAAAGCTCTCCCATAGATATCGTAAATAACAAGTCACTGCCTATGGTATTAAGACCTAATTCCTTCAGCGAATCCCAATCCAACACACCATGGTGGAAGATCCAAAAACAAGTCATAGACATTGTAAATAACAAGTACCAAGCCACTGTCTATGGTATTAAGACCTAATTCCTTCAGTGAATCCCAAACCAACACAATATGGTAGAGAATCCAGGAAGAAGAGCCTTGGCCGGGATGATGTAAATAACATGTAGCAAGCATTTGATCAAGATCGCAAGAGCTCTTCTGCATACCACATGGAATTGGCTGCTACAGAAGTAACAACCTTAATGAGGTCCACCGGGCCTTCAAGAGGAGAAAGAGAAAAAGACAGATAAGATAGAGGAAGAAAGAAAAGAGAGATTCTGAGTTAGAAGAGATAGGAAAGTAGGTGAACGTATAGTAGAATAAGAATGAATAGGCAATTAACCCTTCCAGTGCTGAGGCTACTTTCATCCAAAACACAAGGAAGCAAAGATTTTTGAAAATCAACTAAACTCTATCATGTTGGTTTTCATTGGATAGCTCTCGCTGGGTGCTCTCAGATGAGTACCCATGTGCCAGGGTTTCAATAACTTTTCAGGTATTTTGCATCATTTTGTATTAGCCAAATTAACCATCAGCAGCAAAAGGGTTAATCAAGGGATAGAAGAGATGAAATGGGTGGGAGAAGAGAAGGAAGAGCTGGTAAAATTACGGATAATAAGTCAGTGGCAACACCTTAGGTCACTTGGCTATTGAAGCAGCTAGCTCTACCCCCCCCCGCCTGGTAAAATAAAGAATACAAAGAGACAAAGCGCAGTCAGTGGCAATGCCATCAGGGCTGGTTTTCAGTGGTGAGAGACAGCTAGCAGTAAGTGGCAATACCTTAGACCACTTGGCTACTGGAGCTAAGCCCTTAGTAAGGGACAGTGAGCAGTCAGTGGCAATACCCTAGACCACTCAGCTTTCAGGGCAAGACTTAGTGGTGAGAGACAGCGAGCAGTCGGTGGCAATACTCTAGACCAATCTGGCATCAGAGCAGGCTTTCAGTGGTGAGAGACAGCTAGCAGTCGGTTGCAATGTCCTAGACCACTCAGCTATCGGGGAAACCCTCTCTCCATATTTGTGAGAGACAGCAAACAGTCAAAGGCAACACCCTAGACGACTTGGCTATCAAGGCAGGCCCTCAGTTGTAAGAGAGCGAGTAGTCAATGGCAATGCATTAGACCGCTAGGCTATCAGGGCAAGCCCTTAGTGGTGAGAGACAGCAAGGGTCAATCAATGGCCTACACCACTCAGATTCTGGAGCAACCACCCCCCCCCCCCCCCCCCCCCCCCACCCCCTCAGCTGAGGAAAAGGAAGGAAGGAAAGAATCGGGTTTTACGTCGCTTTCAACAGATTAGGTCAGATCACAACGAGATAGAGACCCGAAACCGAGAAATAATTCCCTACTCTTCACGAATAGTTCCAAGGGGTCTTTCTGTTGCACATTTATATAGCGATCAGGCCAACCCGCTTATATTAAGGATCCAGCGGAGACTAGACCTGCGAACTCACGCTTGGGAGCCAGGCATCTTAACCACTAGGCCACGGCAGATCCCCTTAGCTGAGGATAAGGAAGGGGAAAGGGATGTTAGAGAGGAGCAGGAGGAAGAGAGGGAAACAAAAAGATGCGGGAGCGAAGGAAGGAAGCCAATCAGCAAGGAGTTCAGTAGCCTGCTTCCAGCTAACGAGAACGGATTGTTTCCTTCACATTGCATTTACGATTCCTTCAATTAACTCCAATTGCATCAGTGCTTGTGGCCTTAATTTCCGTCTGTTTCGAGATCTAGCGCTCAGTGTACAAGCTAAAAATAGTACTTAAAAATTGGTGATATGGACCTGATCTAACAAAAACAACATGGTGGAGGATCCAGTTGATTATTTAAACTTTTTTTTATCTTTTGTTTTCTCACATTTTTCTCAAATAAACAAAAAC
>OZ012700.1:32043400-32045517 GCA_963942565.1 Maea johnstoni
CCAGTGCATATCAAGTATTCGTCATTTGTATACAACAGATTTTGCATATGACGTGACGGACCAATTTTCCTGCTCCCATTGCGTCCGTCATATCCAAGTTCAACTGTACTCCTAACAGTACTACCCACTGTCCAAGGTACAATTTCTCACCAAATGATTGTAAAGCATAAAGCCTTTAGTGATGCTTATTCAATAGAACACATTTGAAGAGGAACTATCAACCAGAAACAAACTAACAATTCATGCTTGATTTTTTGTATCTTTAATTTGAAAAACCTTTTCAGAATGGTGTGTTTTTAATTAAATGTTAATCAAATCAAATCTAATTTATTAGAACTTTAATTAAAATTTCAATTTAATAATTTTTCGCTTTCTCTCTCATGAGTAAAAAAAGTTTGCCAAATAATAAGGACATTTCTGGAATCAGTCAGTAAATCTGTTGATAGAATTACCTTTCATCTAATCCCGCCAGGGCCGGGTGATCATCTCTGCCCAGTCCCGCCAGGGCCGGGTAAAAATCTCGGCCCAGCCCAGCCAGGGCCGGGTGACAATCTCGGCCCGGCAGCAAGAGTGGAGATTAAAAGCACGCCATGCATGAGGACCTCCCTCACATCTCCATCCCGCTGCGAACATGAACACGATAAAATCTAACGCAGCGCACTAATGAATATCGCACGGTTGAGTGATGATATTCTGTTTTATGACACCATCAATAATCATCGCCTGTTTGTTACTGCACTAGACCTATCTCAATATCACACTGTCTGCGCCGGATCCTTATTAACAGGTTAGCATGGTCGCTATACAAATGTATTAAACCATCTCAACCCTGTCATGTTGGAATTCATTGGATAACTATAGCTGAGTACTCTCAGATGAGTACCCATGTACAGGTGAACTTGGATATGACGGACCACTGTACGACGGATTTTTGCATATGACGGACGATATGCTTGGTCCAAGGCCGATGCATATCAAGTATTCGTCATATGTATATGACGGATTTTGCATATGACGGACCAATTTTCCTGGTCCCATTGAGTCAGTCATATCCAAGTTAAACTGTACCATGGTTTCAGTCATTTCTTAACCCTTCCAATGCTAAAGCTACTTTCTTCCAATGCACAAGAATGCAAATATATTTGAAAACTATCTAAACCCTGTAATGTTGGTATTCATTGGATAGCTCTCACTGAGTACTCTCAAATGAGTACCCACATGTCAGGGTTTCAGTGATTTTTCAGGATTTATGAATTATTTTGTATTGGCCAACTTGCCACCAGCAGCATAAGGGTTAAGGTTTTTTGCATCATTTTGTAACGGCCAAACTGGCCACCATCACCATATGGGTGGCATGGTAGCTATACAAATGTGCTGCATTTTGAAGGGGTTGTCTCCAGTTTTGATTATCATCACTTTTTCAGCCATAGTTACATAGTTAGGCTGATTTGTAACTAGCCTGTTGAGAGGAAATATCATAAGAAAGGTAGATTTGAAGCCAAATGATGTCAATATATGAAACGAAAAACGAAAAAAACGAAGAAAAAAAACGAAAAAATGAAAAACGTCCCGTATCAGAATCTTCAACCAATTGAAGTTGGATACGTAATAGGAAGAAGAAGAAGAATATCAAATGATAAGGATTTCTTTGGCAATTCTGGCATGAATGAGTCCCAGACAAATTCCATCTTTTATCTGGTACCACCTGTAGGTGATACAAAATAATAGTTTCAAGGGAACATTTAGATAAAATATAGAACCTTTTATGGAGAGATAGGCCTAACATGCCTGAGATATTGGTACTCCGGGCGCCTAGGTACAACCTTATAGGTATAACCTTGTGGGCCTTACCATAAAACACGGCATATCTCTCTCTGATATGGACGGCCAGTGCCACGTAAATCAATTACCTTAAACCCTGAGGGGCATCCCCTTACCTTGAACTATGCAGGGGCTTATAGTGATTACTGAAATGGGTCTGTAGTTGCTGCTCAGGGCATGGTAGATAGCATAGACTATCGAGACCAGGAGATTTGTTCATCTTGTTCTATATTTAAATCCATCTTAGACTTCTCTCTTTCTACCTGTCTGTCTCTCTCTCTCTCTCTCTCTCTCTC
>OZ012700.1:32045717-32083528 GCA_963942565.1 Maea johnstoni
TTGTGTAACAGGTATCACATTCCAATCATAAACACACAACAGGTCAACCATAAGCGGGTCATCTCTTCGTGCTTATTTTACGCAAACTGGGCTGGCTTGATTTTGGATTTGTGTAGGGATGGCATGCTTGGATGAAGTGAGAAACTTAAGAAACTTCTTATGTACTTGGCCCACTAAAAGTCTTCATATATTCACCATCACCTTCATCATTGGGAAGACTTTTATATTGCACTGTATGAAGAAATACTTGTTGGTTTAATTGTATCTTTGAATGTATGAGTGATCATATTTGGCCTCAATTTCAGGGCACAATTACTTTTTCAATTGTATACATGCCGCCAACCCCCCCACACCCCCCCACCACCCCCCCCCCCCCCCCCCCCCCACCCCCCCCCCCCCCCCCCCCCCTCCCCCCAACTGGCAATCTAATGATCAATGCCTAAGTAGCCTCTACGAATGGCAGGCCAGATTTTTACATTGTACTTCTTATGTAAAGCCTGATTTAATCTGGATAGGACTTTACACTATCTTTAACAATGACAGCAACAGAAACAGCAACAGCAGCAATAACAACAGCAGCAACAACAATAACAACAGATAACAACAACAACAACCAATAATCATGGATCTCGACGGCGATTTCTGGAGGAAACTCTTAAACATTAATGAGACCTTGAAGGAGACCTCCATTACTAAGTGGGTTAATAACAAACTATGTCCGGGTGGGACGGAAGTTTGTGGGACTTTGTTATCCACTCGGAACTCCAAGCAGGATGTGATAAAGGTCTTAACAACAAGTACTGACGTAAATATTTGGAATAATAAGGTATCGGTTTCAGAAGTTCGCTCACATCCTGGGGCGTCGGTGTGTATGGTTCGGATCAATGCAAGTACGGGCATCGCGGGCAGAAAAATACACTTCACGCTACAAATCACAAAAGGATTTCATGGTTCTCCGAAGCCAAAACAAGAAAATATTTTTCTCCCACACAAAAAGATAGTGAACTAGACGTAACGCTGAAAATCACAAAGCGTTTCGAAGTTGTCTAAGGCCAAAACAAGAAATCATTTTTTCCTACATAAAACGATAGTGAACTACATGTTATGCTGAAAATCACAAAGTGTTTCGTAGTTCCCTAAGGCAAAAACAAGAAATTTTGTTTTCTGTATACAACAAACAAGAACCTACTCTCCACGTTACCAATTACAAAAGCTTTTGTAATTCTAAACTTGAGTCCAAATAGACCTTTTTTCCAGCAAAAAGAAACAAGTACTCGGTTCCTATAAACAAACCTACCACCCATCTCCCAAACGCCCCCCCCCCCCCCCCCCCCCTGATAAGATTTGGGACTTCAAATGCAGAATAATTTAGCCCTTCAATAACCTTCATAAATAAAAATGTTGATGTTTTTTTGAAAAGTTGGAATGCACATGGTAGATGTTATCATTATGTTAATCAATCCATTCTGATCCAATCTTCATTAGGTTTTTTCCTCACTAATTAAAAGTGCCGAAATCAGACTCGGCCTTCCAGCAAGTTGTGAAATGCGATCGCTCGACTACAACCTGGCGAGTTTCTGATAACACCCTAGACTGTGTGTATTCATTGCTGAAATCGCTGAAAGCGGTCCCCTCAAAAAGCCCAAGAGTTTCTGATAACGTAAGTTCGCCTGGTGTAATTCTTCGCTAAAATCGGGCAGTCGTCCCCTCAAAATCCAAGCTTGTTGATTAACCCTTACGATGCTGGCGGCTAATTAACCCAATACATAATAATGCAAAAGACCTAAAAAAGACTGAAACCCTGGCTTATAGGTACTCATCTAAGAGTACACAGCGAGGGCTTTCCAATGAATACCAACATGACCTGGGTACGATGTTTTTCAGAAATCTTTGCTGCTGGTGGCTAATTTGGCCATTACAGAATGATGCAAAAGACCTAAAAGATGACTGAAACCCTTGCTCATCTGAGAGTACTCTGCGAGGGCTTTCCAATGAATTCCAACATGACCAGGTTTAGTGTTCAGAAATCTTTTGCGTCATAGTTTTAGCCAGCAGGGCATCTGGGTGTCTTTTGGACACCCCACACCCTCAAAAATCACCCCTCAGGACACCCAAATATTTCTCTGAGTCATTTCTTAAACTGTCAATTTCAAGAACATAATTGAACTTTGTCTACCTCAATATAATTTGCATGACATTGTTTAAAGATATTATGCCTTATTTCAATAATTAAATACATGTTTATGTTTGTAATCAGGGTATCTTTTAGTCTCCTTTGAAAATTAGGACGCCCAAAGCTTCTACAATTGCCTACAATTTTTTGTGAGGAATCTCTTCAAATGTCAATTTCAAGCATATACATCGAATATTTTCATCTCCAAATCATTCCCATGACATTGTATAAGGATATCATGCCTTATTTTGATAAATTTGTACATGTGTATGGTTGAAATTGGAGTATATTGTTGCCCCCCTTAAAAATTGGGACGCCCCAAAAATTTAACTATTGCTAATTTTAGGCACCCCGGTTTCTAAATCTTGACTATAGACCCTGGCCTCAGGAAGAGTTAAGCGATTTGCTGGGTGGAATCGCGTCCCCTGGAGAGCTTCTCTGATTGGCTTATCCTGCTCAGCCATCAAGTGCTTTTCTCCGTTGTTCTCCGCAGCACGGGCAGGAAGTTCTCCTCGTGTTCTAGTGGTGATTCTTATCAGCTCCTGCTGCTCTCTGATCCCACAACTGGCCACCCAGCGCTTCAACCGCATAGACAAGAGGTCCAGCAGAGTCCCAAGTGGGAACCAGACATGGTTTTATACTAGCCAGCAGGGTGTGTGGGTGTCTTTTTGGAGATCCAAAGCCCTAGGGAACCCTAAAACTTTTTTGTGAAGAATTTCTTAAAATGTCAATCTCAAGCATATAGTTGAATTTTTTCATCTCCATATGATTCCTATGACATTGTATAAGGATATAATGCCTTATTTTGATTAATCTATATATTTTTATGGTTGAAATTTGAGTATATTGTTGCCCCCCTTAAAAATTTGGACGCCCAAAAATTTTACAATTGCCAATTTTGGCGAGCACCAAGTGGGCACCAGAACCCTACCCCCTCAGAGGTTCAACCATAGTCTTAGCCAACAGGGCGTCTGGGTGTCTTTTTGACACCTAAATTCTCAAAGATGCCCTTTCAGAACACCCAAAATAATTTGAGAAATTTATTAAAATGTCAATTTCAAGCATACCATTGCTTTTTTTCACCTCTATATAATTCCCATGGCACTGTTTATGGACATGCTTTATCTAGTTAAGTAAAAACATGTTCATGGTAATCCAAGTATATTGTGGTCTCCCTTGAAAAATAGGATGCCCAAAGATTTTACAATTGCCAATTTTGGACAACCAGGATCTGAATCCTGGCTAAGACCCTGGGTTCAACCACAACCACTTGAAAGATTTTCTTCAAATTTGTCAGGCTGCCGCAGTGCTGAAAACAGTTTGCCAAGCCTTGGTGGTCAAACGGTCCATCAAAATGAATAGTCTAGTGGTCCACCGGAAAAATTAGCGGTCCATATCTCTTTGATAAACAAAATGGTAGCTTTAAGAACAGCCATTTCATAACTGAACATTCATGGTTAATTGTGCTAAATTTATGAATTGTGCTAGTCATAATCTAATGTAGAAGAAATATGAAACTGAATGTGATGCTTACGAAATTAATGTGGTTAGAATATTTAGTAAACTTGCTGGGCAAGTAAACATAGACTTTTACTGGCCCATTCAAATATTTGGTTGAAAACGGACCGGTGGGCTACTGTCTATTTTCGCCACTGGGCTGCTTTTGGTATTAATGGGTTAACCCATTCACACTTAGAGTTACTCAGGAAAGTATCGTCTGCTACTTTAATACTTTTGGAATTAACTTTGATATAAAGCATGAGTTCACTAAATATTTGAAGGAGAATTGTTGTTTGACTTCCGGTTAACGTTTCTCTTTCAAATATTTTCCAGGTAATGCTATTGTTAGGGAAATATTTTCAAAATTGTCAGGCCTGTTTTGGCTGCTGTGAGCATTTATGGGTTAATAATAAATTCTGGCAACAAGCCTGAACAACATGCCTATACAGGTGTACCTCTGATTAAGATCAACAAACCCAGCAAGATATACATGTTCCTGAGCGAACCTACCCAAGACGGGGCCCTGGGGAATGGATATGTATGTCTCAAAGCATGTACCTAGTGACATAACTAGAAATGATAAACATCCTCTGTTGGCATCCTAAGAAAAAAAAATCGCTAAAAAAGAAGAAAGTTGGCGGATCGGATCATTTCATAAGCATCATATCCAGCGGGCTTGTTTGCTCCAATGACTGCCAGACAGTCGAGGTACGTGACTTACGCACTTTCTCGCTCCATTTCAGGAATAAGCCAATCAGAACCTCTCAACACTAGCCTACACCGAAACCACCCTCGGACCTCATATGTCCCACGAACGAACCCTTTTTTCTCCTGCTCTCTCTCTCCTTTCAGCGCTCGCATGCAGACCCTCTTTGCTCGCTCGCTGACATCGGCCAAAAATAACCACATGTCAGAATGAATACATCTTTATGTCTGTCCAGGCAAAAACTACCTGCTACTTGCAATAGCTCTAGTGTGCAGACTCGAAAGAAAGGAGAGAGAGAGAGGGGAGAGGGAAGGAGGGAGGGGAAGAGGGGAGGAGGGAGGGAGGGAGGGAGAGGGAGAAAGAGAGGGAGAGAGAGAGAGAGAGAGAGAGAGAGAGAGAGAGAGAGAGAGAGAGAGAGAGAGAGAGAGAGAGAGAGAGAGAGAGAGAGAGAGAGAGAGAAAATCAGAGAGAAAATCAGAAAGAGAGAGAATGAGAGTGAGAGAGTAAGAGAGGGAGTCAGAGAGAGAGTCAGAAAAAGAGTGAGAGAGACAGAGACAGAGAGAGAGGAGTTAATTCTGATATAAGAATTTTACATTCTATGAAAAGTAGATGAAAAGTTACCGTAAGTGAAATCTCAATACCAAATCCCCCTAGTGTTGATTTCTGTAATGGTAATCATAAAACATTGCCCATGATTGCATTCAGGTAGAGTGGGGAGAGCGCAGGATTAATTGAGGCCCACGATCCTTCATGATATCGGCAGCCGCAATGTAGGCCAAGCGGCCCCTTAATGAATTAGTTGACGTCTCATCTCCGAAGCTTGATCGGGATTATTACGGTGATGTCGTCGGCTGATCCGCTCATGGTGACTGATTACGACATGCAGCAGCGATCTACTCTATCAGATGATGACAGAATGCATTACGCTAATTAATACTCATAATCACCTACCCAAAACTGTACCCTCCACGTAGGGTTCTTATGAAACATTCAATTTACCCTATCACTTGATGACGGAATGTATTAGACTAATTAATACTCATAATGACCTACCCAAAACCATACCCTCCAAGTAGGGATTGATTATGACATTCAGCGCCACATTCAGCTCAGATCTCCCTATCAGATGATGACAGAATGCATTACGCTAATTAATACTCTACCTTATCAGCTGATGACGGAATTCATTATGCTAATTATTTACTCAAAATCACC
The DNA here is from genome assembly GCA_963942565.1 of Maea johnstoni. Taxonomy (NCBI): domain Eukaryota; kingdom Metazoa; phylum Annelida; class Polychaeta; order Spionida; family Magelonidae; genus Maea; species Maea johnstoni. The sequence continues at coordinate 32,051,312 of OZ012700.1, forward strand.
TACCCAAAACTGTACCCTTGAAGTAGGGATTGATTATGACATTCAGTACCAAACTACTCTAGACATCTGAGGATGACAGGATGCATTTCACTAATTGATACTCATAATCACCAACCAAAACCATACCGTCCTACATACCCATACCCTGGGCGTCATTTAGACATCTGGTAAATAAGTAAATAAGGCCCCTTTTGAATGGAAACTCTGACCATGTGGGTAGAGAACATAATCGAAAATGATCGATCTTTTGGTTTGATGATCGATCAATCAGAAATCCTGAGATCCCTAGGAATGAATAGTAGGTTCCAGCGGCAGCATTCATTTTACATGTATTCCATTCTCACGGTGGCACATGTGACAGAGATAGTAAACCAACTGCAACATTGAGTCACACCCGTTCACCTTGGACATCTTTGTCTATTACATCATGTGAGGTAACGTACTCCAGCTGACATTCCTTTGTGTCTATTACAGTTATCCCTTGACACCTACCACTCCACTTTGAACCCCTACCCTCAAAGCAGGGGATCCTATATAAAATTAAGTAAAAATTAAGTATTGTATCGTTTAAGATTTGAAATACACAGTACATATAAAATGACAAAATTGCTACATAAATGTCTCCGCGCAAAGGAAGTTTGCAAAATTTCCTAAGCTGAGAGCACTAAATTTCACAAGATAAGTTTAGCAGTATCTGACTTTCAAGGTATCATATCATTAAATAATATTGATATTGTATTGTATGGTGAAATTTATAAAGCTGCCAATCCGTAAGTCGGAGCATTTTTGAGCTCCACAGGCAGAGCCCTCCTGAAAGGGAGAGACAGCATTCTTAACCCTTCCAATGCTAAGGCTACTATTGTCAAAAACACAAGGATGCAAAGATGTTTGAAAACCATCCAAACCTTGTCATTTTGGTATTAATAGGATTGCTCTCATTGAGTGCTTTCAGATGAGTACCCGTTTGCCAGGGTTTCAGTCATTTTCCAGGTATTTTGCTTCATTTTGCATTGACCCAATTAGCCACCAGCAGCATAAGGGTTAACCAATGAGAGATGACAAATGTTGACCAGTGGCGGTCACTCCCAGGACAGGTCCTCAGGACAAATGACCACTACTGTTAAGACCCTAACAGTCCTCTCATCATGGCTTACATAACTAAGTATGCACTAATGACTGAGCAGGCCAGCAAGCTGGTGCCCTGGAAAACATCACCCTCTCTCTCCACCCCTTCCCATAGCCTTAACCAGCAGGGTGTCCGGGCAGCCTCATTTGGACACCCAAACCCTTGACCCTTCCAATGCTGAGGCTACTTTCATCCAAAGCACAAGCATGCAAAGATTTTTGAAAAAAATAATATAAACCCTGTCATTTTGGTATTCATTAGATAGCTCTCGCTGAGTACTCTCAGATGAGTACCCATGTGCCAGGGTTGCAGTCAGTTTGCAGGTTTTTTTGCATCATTTTGTATTGGCCAAATTAGCCACCAGCAGCATAAGGGTTAAAAAAAAAAGACCCATCAGGACACTCAAATAGTTTTGAGATTAATTTCTTAAATTGTCAATTTCTTGAGCATGAAAATGAATTTTTCCACCTCAATGCCATTCCCATGATATTGGTATTCTGGAAAGCATCAACCCTCTTTCTTTGAAAACCATCTAAACCCTGTTGTGTTGGTATTCATTGGATAGCCCTCGCTGAGTACTCTCAGATGCCAGGGTTTCGGCCATTTTTAAGCTTTTTGCATCACTTTGTATTAGCAAAATTAGCCACCACCAGCAGATGGCTTAACCAAGATTTATAAACTATGTCAACAACTCTCTCCAACCCTGCCACCCCTTTCTAGATACTGGTCAAGAGATTGGGTTATCGCCCAAGGGGTGCCTTAGAGGAGGGTACATAACTGTACCCACCTTATACCCTTAGCCAGCAGGGCGTCTGGGTGTCATTTGGACATCCATACCCTAAAAAAATCATCTTTCAGGACACCCAAAATATTTTGTAAGGAATTTCTAAAAATGTCAATTTCAAGCATATAATTCATTTTTTTTCACCTAAATAAAATTTCCATTGTATATTGACATTGTGCTTTATTTCATTGAAAAAATACATGTTGAAAAAATACTGTTTTCCCTTGAAATATAGGATGCCCCAAAATTTTACAATTGCCAAATTTGGGGACCCAGTATCTCTCTAAACCCTGGCAAAGACCCTGGCCCTTCCTTTGCACTTGCCAGAGTTTGGGTTGTCGCTCAAGGGGTGCCCCGGAGGAGGGTGCATAACTGTACCCACTACCCCATCCATCATCATACCCCATCATAGGGTTCACTTGGCATTGTGTCTGTACCCAACAAATCACTACGAGATAATGTTCAGGGGCAGTGTCTTAGCCAGGATTTAGAAACTGGGTGCCTAAAATTGGCAGTTGTAAAATTTTCAAGGGGGATCACAATATACTCATATTTCAACCATAAACATACATGTATGAATTCATCAAAATAAGGCATGATAGCATTAAACAATGTCATGGGAATTATAAGGACATGAGAAAATTCAAATATAAGCTTGAGATTCGGATTTTTAGAAATTCCATACAGAAATATTTGGGTGTCCTGAGGTGTTCTTTATAAGGGTTTGGGTGTCCAAAAAGGCACCTGGCAGACGCCCTGCTGGCTAAGACCATTTTCAGGGGATACCACCCAACTAGCCTAGCTTGTAGGCCATAGCCTTAGCCAGCAGGGCATCTGGGTATCATGTTGACACCCAAACTAGGGCTCGAAATTAAGGGGTGCCGGGAGCTCCCTTGAATTCTATAGCGGCTTCCTCAAATTTCTGCAGGGAGCACAAAAATATACTGCTTTCTAAACACAACAACTGTAAGTGGCCTTTGAAGATGCAATTTGGGCTCCTTGGAAAAAAAATCTTGATTTCCGAGCCCTGCAAACCCTTAAAAATCATCCCTCAGGACAACTTATTTTCAGAGATCTACTATGGCTATGGGCCTCAGGGTAAAACTGTATGTTGCACACTACTGAGACAGGTTCACACCCTAAAAATCCAAAATTATAAATTGTATTTGGTCGTCCCCCAAGTGTGCACACATAGTGTATTTGCTGATCCTGAGCACAGCTAGAAAGTCAGACATCCAGCCATAACATTCTATACCCTGCCGTGACATGTATAAAGCGGCCCACACAATGCTTGGCTGCCTTTACGTGATGTTAGAGAAAGGGTAGTTTGTAGTGGGGTTCAACCATTAGTAGGGGTTACCAGAGGGGTAGCGCTAGCAGACACACAGGGTGTTTACAGGGTTTAAAAAAGGGGTGCTTGTTGGTATAATAAGAGGGGTAGCACTTACAGACAAACAGGGTATTTCAGGGTGTAAATAAGGGGTGCTCATGGATACGGGAAGAGGGATAGTGCTATCAGCCACAGGGTGTGCACAGGGTGAAAATTTTAAGGGGTGCTCATGGGTATGGGTCTATGGGAAGAGGGGTAGCGCCAACAGACACGAAAAGGGTGTTTACAGGGTGTAGATAAAGGGCTGCTTGTCGGTACAGAAAGAGGGGTAGCGCTTACAGACATAAAGGGCATTTCAGGGTGTCAATAAGGGGTGCTCATAGGTAAGGGAAGTGGGGAAGTGCTAACAGACACCAAAAGGGTGTTTACAAGGTGTCAATAGGGGGTGCTCATGGGTACGGGAAGAGGGGTAGTGCTAACAGGCACAAAGGGTGTTTATCGGGTGTAAATAATGGGTGCTCAGCAAGCAGCAGAGGGGTAAATCACATTGTATACTACTTATCTGGGTGCTACCCTAAAAGCACCCTAACTTGGTTCAAGGTATCGCAGTGTGAGTGAACCCCAAAACAGCCCTATGAACCATAATCTAGGGTTTCTGCAGGATGTGGAAACTTATTTTCATGAGGACGTATTTACATTCTTTGAAAGTGAATATTATGGCCATGCACTCTAGTTTCCTTTATCACCAGGCAGAAAATAAGGATTTAAAAAAAAAAAAATTCTAAATCCAAACTGTACTCTGTTTAAAACATATACCTGTTCCTTTCATCCTGTCTTGTGATATCTTGTTATTAACCGTGTATTTCATGTGTTTATTTGCATGTGAATTTAGTTTCTTTACATTTTCCATTGTATATGAAAGTACTGTAGATTCACAAAAGATTGTGTGTAGAGTAAAGTTTGCGAATTTAGAGAAAATTGATTTTTGTGCTTTTTAACTTAGCGAATTGGCCGCAACATGGAGTGCCCGCTATACACTTTAAGTGACAGCACTAAACATTGCAAATTTTAATTTTGCGTCCGAGGCTAAATGCGAAAAAACGCAATTTTACAATATTTCATTTCAATAGAGATGGTCAATGAAATACTATATACTATTTATCAAATGAAATGAAAAGATGTGTTCACTGACGAGTAACCAATATTCAATCACCTACAGCGATCTCATAGTAAATCCCTGAAATGCAGGTGCCCTGATTATCTGATTATAACAATACCTCTCTATGTGCAGTCCGGGCTGCCTGGCACGCGTCCAGCTCAGTACAATACTGGGATCAAACTCTATCGTGGCCAGGAATATGCCTTCTCGCTGCCAATCAATGGCAGGGAAATGACTCTGAATACATTCACATAACCATTTCCACATATATAGTAATAAGCCAATGTGATCCAGGCGCTCAACAAACGCCTGCTATTCGGAATGTGTGTGTGTGTGTATATATAAATATATATATTATATATATATATATATATATATATATATATATATATATATATATATATATATATATATATATATATATATATATATATATATATATGATATATATATATATATATATATATATATATATATATATATATATATATATATATATATATATATATAATATATATATATATATATATATATATATATATACATATATATATATATATATAGAGAGAGAGAGAGAGAGAGAGAGAGGAGAGAGAGAGAGAGAGAGAGAGAGAGAGAGAGAGAGAGAGAGAATGAGAGAGAGGAGAGAGAGAGAGAGGAGAGAGAGAGAGAGAGAGAGAGAGAGAGAGAGAGAGAGAGAGAGAGAGAGAGAGAGAGAGAGAGAGAGAGAGAGAGAGAGAGACAGACAGACAGACAGACAGAGAGAATGAGAGAGGGAGGGGGAAGAGAGACTGTTGGTTTAGTGTGAGAATGAACTTGAAAATGGTATAGATTTGTAATATAGATAATCATATGAATCATGACAACCTGGGCGGAAACTTTCATATCCTATTCAATTGTTTTTAACACACAGCTGTCAGCTAGCCTTAAATTATTTTCAGTAGATCACAGTGCGCTGTAACAGGGCGCCAGATTTTAATCAGGGACTGCATTCATAGCGAAGAATCCCGGAGATTCTGCGTAGTGAACCGTGGGCACTGTGACATGGCCCCTGTATAATTGTCTTGACTAATGATATGCCACTCTATCATTGCTATGGACAAGTTATTAATGCCCTCTGCGCGATCCATTGTATCATCGCAGCACACCCCTCATTGTGGAAGTCAACTCAGCAGTCGCAGATTAACAATGTAATAATGGCCTCCCTAGACTAGCTGCTAGTCTATGATTTCATTAACCTATTGAGGCCTGGAGATCTCATTGACAAGTACTACAGGCAACTCTGCTTAATCCGGACATGTGTCATCCGGAATTTCGCCTAAACCGGACCGATGGAAGGTCCCAGTTCCTTCCTATACATGTAATTCCTATACGCGTAATCCAGATTTTGTCTAATCCAGACAAATTTAGGGTCCACATCAGTCCAGATGAGCAGAGTTGCCTGTAGTAACTATTCTGACCAGTCGAGAAGAGATCAGGCCCATTGCTGATTCTAAAGTCAGAACAAGACAAAAAACAAAATTTTGTATGTTTCCTTTAACCCAACCTTAGGCCACTCCAATTTATTTACTTGTCTTACGTGCTCAGGAGGTAGGAAATGAGCCATTTTGGAATAAAAAAAAAAGTTGAAAAAATGTGACTTTTTTATTTATTTTATTTTTTTTAGAGTCTGACGACTAGGACTGGTAGCAATATGTTTCTACCAGCCTATTCTCAACTAAATAAAATCAATCAATCTATTAATCCCTGTAACCTGAAGGGTGGGAGGTACACCTCCTCAAGTCTGAGGCTCTACTACAGCAATGATAGCTTCCTGTAGTTGATTGAATCACACATACAAAGAATATTCTTAAAACTTGCACTTTTTTTATTTATTTTTTTTGGAGTCTGACAGAAAATTTCAAAACCACTTCGTCCGTAAGACACCAAAGATGACTTTTTTTTTCTTTTTTTTTTTGAGTCTGACAGGATTTTTTTTCCAAAAAAGCTTGTAAGACAAGTAATTAATTGGAGTGGCCTTAGGCCTAGAAAAATAAATTGTCCTAAAAAAATAGGGTAGGTACCTAGGTTGGTAAAATCATTTTTATTGGACACCATTTTTTTTGTCAAAAATGTGTTTTATGCATGTTTTACGTTGATTGGGAGTTGGGAGGGCAGAAAAACTTTTTTTTAGGCCTAAGGCCACTCCAATTTATTTACTTGTCTTACGTGCTCAGGAGGTAGGAAATGAGCCATTTTGGAATAAAAAAAAAGTTGAAAAATGTGACTTTTTTTATTTTAAAATTTTTTAGAGTCTGACGACTAGGACTGGTTAGAGATATGTTTCTACCAGCCTATTCTCAACTAAATAAAATCAATCAATCTATTAATCCCTGTAACCTGAAGGTGTGGAGGTATACCTCCCCCAAGTCTGAGGCTCTACTACAGCAATGATAGCTTCCTGTAGTTGATTGAATCACACTTACAAAGAATATTCTTAAAACTTGCACTGTTTTTTTTTGGAGTCTGACAGAAAATTTCAAAACCACTTTTGTCCGTAAAACACCAAAGATGACTTTTTTTTTCTTTTTTTTTTTTGGAGTCTGACAGGATTTTTTTTCCCAAAAAAGCTTGTAAGACAAGTGATTAAATTGGAGTGGCCTAAGTTATCTAGGCAAGTTGATTCCTGCTTACGTGCTGCCCAGATGCAGGAATCACGAGAATTAGCATTTAATTGATACCTTGCACTATTATCATGTTATGTAATCATCGCAGGCTAGCAGTCAGGGGCCGTGGCAGCTGGCACTTATTACATCACATAATCCCATAATCTACAGGATTAATAGGGGATTCCCCAACAATTGCCCCGCCACGCCCACTCTGCCCAAGCACACTATGGCTGCTGGGCTTATCTCGGGCAGAGATCTACGCCCAACGGAGAGGAGATCGAATAACAAAAGCAACTTCAAAGACATGTAGCTAATTAAACTGTGCTGACCAAGTGCAGGAATGCGCTGGGATTCCATGCTTGAGCTTGCCTCCCAGCCAGGATCTTAGTCAGAATTTCATAAATCCCTGTCCAAAATAGCAATTCCAGAAGTTCTGCCCGTCCTGATTTAGCCACTAATCTACTTCAAATACTAATACCAACTACATTTAACAGCCTATTTTGTCAAAATAGGCAATTTACACTATAGCTATGTCCTACAACATGGTCTGTTAGGAAAAATATTTTGTTATAACCCCAAAAAAGTCAAAATTGAAAATTCTTTAGTTTATGTAAAATTTTGCCTGTCCTAAAAGGAGGTTTTCTGATGAGTACCATATACCATTTATAAAACATGTCAATTTTTTTAAAGATTTATCATACATTTTATTGTTACAAACACAACATTGCCATATGCAGATAAATCGATGCAAAACTGTTTATTGATAACATTGCAGCAGTTTAATAAATGCATATCTTGGTAAGGCCACTCCAATTTAATTACTTGTCTTACAAGCTTTTTTGGGGGAAAAAATCCTGTCAGACTCCTAAAAAAAGAAAAAAAAAAGTCACCTTTGGTGTCTTACGGACGAAAGTGGTTTTAAAATTTTCTGTCAGACTCAAAAAAAAAAAAAAAAAGTGCTAGTTTTAAGAATATTCTTTGTAAGGGTGATTCAATCAACTACAGGAAGCTATCATTGCTGTAGTAGAGCCTCAGACCTGAGGAGGTATACCTCCCACCCTTCAGGTTACAGGGATTAATAGATTGATTGATTTTATTTAGTTGAGAATAGGCTGGTAGAAACATATCGCTATCAGACTCTAAAAAATATTTAAAAAATAAAAAAGTCACATTTTTCAACTTTTTTTTTATTCCAAAATGGCTCATTTCCTACCTCCTGAGCACGTAAGACAAGTAAATAAATTGAAGTGGCCTAACAGCTGAAGTCAGCACTTATTTTAAACGTGCACTATTACTTGAACATCGGATCACTATGCTAGTTTCATACGCTGATATGATAGCTTCCCATTCAACATCAGTATGCAATAATTAAACTGCACATCAAAGGCAGTTGCCTGCCAAGCACATTATTTTATGTATGCAAAATTAACACAGTGTATATAGTAATACCGCAATATTTATTATCTCATGATTACATTGTTGCGAGACATAACAACAATGTTGCTAATAAAAGATCCAATGTTACTTGATAATCGGCTACATAACTCACTATCACTATTCATAATTAAACAGGACCAGTCCTAGGAACAAAAGCTTGTCTTTCATTGCATTGGCAGCCAAGTCATTTTCTTTGTTTGTCAAGATGTTCAATTCAATTTCTTTCCCATTTAAAAGTGAGATACTAACCTGGTGGCTGGTTCTTTCTCGGTCATGAATAGTTTGAATCTAAAGGTACAATAGACAACCCTTCACAATGCAGCACATTTGTAAACCAATTACCACTAACAGCTTGCTGTCTCTGACCACAGCCTGGGTTTGAATCCCGGCTGGGCCATGTAAGAAGGTCGTCAGTGACTTGGGGTTAGGCAGTGGGTTTTTTCGGGTACCTCCACCAGTTACAACTGGCTAGTCAAGACTTAGCAGCAAAATATTATGAGAAAAACGAAATTCTGTATTCCAGTCTAACTTGGGAGATGAGCATCTGTAGTACATGCCCATGGTAGATCTCCCTTTGCTGTTAGCTAAAACAGACATGTGTATTTAGTAAGGGAACATATGGCATGATAATTTCTTTGAGGAAAAATACATACACACCCAACAACCAAGCCCACAACAGACCCAAATGCAATTTTTCCAAAAAACGTGATTCCCCTCAGAGTCGAAGGCTTTCAAGTAATCCTATCCCGCACCAGGCTAGCACAGCTGGTCTGGCTTTCCTGGCCAAGATTACGAGATTACGCTGATAGTGCACACCAGGGGGAGCAGGCCACCCGCCCCACACCCCTCCAACAAGTGTTTATGTTGAGATAGTAGTGGTGGGCTGTATGTATTAAACAGGGGATGGCCAGTTTCTCAAGTGTCTCATCTTTTCCCCTTATCTCTACTGGTGATTTCCTGGGCTAGGCAAAAACAGATAGTACACTCACTGTTGCCAATATGGATTCAAGCTTGCAAGACTTCATACATATAACACTTCAACCCATATGTTAGCATATATATATATATATATATATATATATATATATATATATATATATATATATATATATATATATATATATATATATATATATATATATAATATATATATATATATATATATATATATATATATATATACATACAGTGTGCATGTGTGTGTGTTGTGTTGTATTACATTATTAATATATGGGGGCTTGAACATGACAGGATAAATCTCTCTTTCTCCCTCGCTCTCGCTCTCTCAAAACAAGCATAGCCCCCTCCCCTCTCTCTCTCTCTCTCTTTCTCCCTGTGTCTCTCTCTCCCTGTGTGTCTCTCTCTCCCTGTGTGTCTCTCTCTCCCTGTGTCTCTCTCTGTCTGTCTCTATCCCTCTCTCTCTTTCTCTCTCTTTCTCTGTCTCTCTCTGTCTACCGCTCTCTCTGTCTCTCTCTGTCTCTCTCTGTCTCTCTCTCTCTCTCTCTCTCTCTCTCTCTCTCTCTCTCTCTCTCTCTCTCTCTCTCTCTCTCTCTCTCTCTCTCTCTCTCTCTCTCTCTCTCTCTCTCTCTCAAATGTAATGTTCACTCTTTTCCCATTACCCTCACTGTAACACACATTTCCCGTTTTGAGACATTCAGCACACCTCACACTTTAGCAATTACAGCATTGCGAAAACCAACACCCCATGAACGACCTTAAACACCCGTAAATACAATCACAGAAAACAAAACATTACAAGCCACACTGCCTCACAAGAATGGGGCTGGCAGGTTCGGTGAAATGAACAGGTCGAGATCGGCATTCTTTGTGACAGATTTCAGTCTGAAGGCGTTGCAGCATGCAATGACTGGCGGGCCACAGAGCTGTGTGTTTACCGTGCTTTTATACACAGCTAATTCAGCAGAGCACATTGTTGTAACAGGGAGGGGTGCTGTGTTGTCCTAGACCTCTATTCAATAGGCATGTGCCAATTAAATTACTTAAATACTGACAGGGCTCTACATGCAAGTTACTCCGAAAGAAGGAAGGCATGGGATTTTACGCTGATTTCAATGTTTTTAGGTAATATTGTGATAAGATAGAAACCTGGAACCAAGAAGAAATTCCCTTCGGCTAGTGCTATGGGTTTTAGCATTAATGGGTTGGTCGGGGGGGGGGGGGGGGCTCACCAATAGTGCTCTCTTTCTCTTTTATACCGCTTCTCAGGTGTCTGAGTCACTCTTGGGGAATGTGAGGAAGTTGCCAGTGACTTGGGAAACCTTAGGCAACATTCTTTGTTGAGTGGATAGTCACAACTTCACCAGAAAATGAGAGAAACAGCGACAATTAACATAATTTCAAATGAAATTCCAACACGATTGAAAACAAAGCTATTGATGCTATAAGTAATACAAAAGAGCTGAGCCAAGCCAAAATGTGCAGGACCAGAGAAATCCAACAAGTATAGAGAGGAATGGGTTAATTGTAATCAAGAATTAAATAGTATACAATTGACTATATTTCATAAACCTTAGTCAGAGCATTGGAAATAGTCAATCAGTGTTCAATTAAGTGCCTTATAGAACTAAGTCTATCTCGTTTCCTGCAAATTCGAAATCGACACGCCAAATTGCACTAAAACATTTCCGGGCGAGGAATTCAGGATTGATGAAGTATTGTACTAAGTTACGCAAACTGTTAAATAATTGCTTTAACGCAATCACTGCACCGCTACATTTCAGCGCCCAATTCAACAATTGGAGCCGACCCACAGTAGTGGAAATGTGATATGATCTGATATCTAACCGCTGACTATATGGCTATTAACAGTGATTTCCGCAGCGGTAAATGAACAGTGTGATGCCGTAGAGCTGGCAGTAGCACGGACCATTCACATAGTAATTATAATGGAAAAGGACAGGTTGATAAGTACTGTGGTAGTTTGATAATGGTATATAGTATTTATAATTACTGGTATTTATACTATAGTTACAATGATTGGGGGAATGGGTACCACTGGTGAGGGCGATGTCCTATATAGTACTCACAGGGTTCGACATTCCCAGGGGCCCGGGGGCATATGCGGTATGCCCCTAGATTTTGCTGTGGGCCCCTAGATTTTTCAGTCTAGGGACCTAAAATAGTATGAAAAATAACCAGAAATCCTGTTTTTGACCACTTTCTTTGTCGAAAGACCTTTTTGGGCCCTAGCCTGAAATCTAAGTGTCAGACCCTGACTCAGTAGATCATCAGCTAATAACCGTTGAAAGTGCATTTGGCAAAAACCAGCAATCAGGCAAGCAAAACAAGAACCAAACTTGCCCCGCTATGTACACTTCAGGCATGACCTAGAAAATCCCTCATTAGGAAATCATTTGGTTATTACCCTCGAAGAATTCATAATCAAAGTTTTTCCTAGAAATTTTTGCCTGTTGAAAACGGATGTTTTTTTTAGAAAACTGCCTGTCCAAAAGATAGGCTGGGGAGGTCCTGAAAAGTCCCTGCACTCATGATACTTCTATAACAACAGGGTTAGACTTTCCCAGAATTTCCTAGAATTTGCTATGGGCCCCTAGACTTTTTAGACTAGGAGCCCAAAATAGTATGTTTAATAATCAGAAATCCTGTTTTTGACCACATATTTTCATCAAAAGACCTTTTCAGGCCCCTAACCTAAAATCTAAGTGTCAGACCCTGAACAATAGGACTTGCCAATCCCTGGTAGTGCAACATCTGTATAAACACTGTATACAGGTATATAATATTATGATTGCATCTCTCCCTGTGATTAACAGACAATCCCATTGATTCTCAATACGTTAGTGCTAAGTTGGAGCTCTGTAGCCTATTCATGACCAGGCCTTCAATTTTTTTGTTGTTGTTTCTTGTGACCCAACCCCAGGGTTGGCAGTTTCTTCCGAGGGGAGGTTTTTTTGGGCCAACCCTAACAAGTTTTTTACTCAAGGAAAAAAATCCCTAAACTTTTTTCTGCACTCCGAACTCACAATTTTAACATAAAACATGTGTGAATCACACAATTTTTGAAAAAAAAAAAGAATATTCCCAAAATAGTTTTACACATTTTTAGCGTTTTTCCTTCAAATATTTTATGATAAAAATGCTAACATAAAAAAAATATTACCCACATTATATGGGTGTTCAGGAAGCTGTATGCATGAAAGGGTGAACCCTTCCAATGCTGAGGCTACTTTTGTGCAAAACTCAATTATGCAAAGATTTTTGAAAATCATCTAAACCCTGTCATTTTGGCATTCATTGGATAGCTATCGCCTAGTAATCTCAGATGAGTACCCATATACCAGTGTTTCAGTAATTTTTCAGGTTTTCTGCATAATTTTGTAATGACCAAATTAGCCACCAGCAGCATAATGGTTAACCCTTATGCTGGTGGCTAATTTGACCATGTCAAAATTATGCAGAAAACCTGAAAAATGACTGAAACCCTGGTACATGGGTACTCATATGAGAGAACTAAGTGAGAGCTATCCAATGAATACCAACATGACAGGGTTTAGATGGTTTTCCAAAATCTTTGCATCCTTGTGCACTTTGGACAAAAGTAGCCTCAGCATTGGAAGGGTTAAGGGAATGAAATACTGTCTGGGTCGTGACTCCAACAAGATAGCTAATCAATGAGGTCGCCCTGGGTACCCTCCCTGCAGGGGTTACTGGTATCCAGACCCCATGGTGAGATATTGATATTTACGTGCGATATTAACGTGTTATCGACGAGGTTTCTGATCGCACGGTTGGCTGGCGCCGTGGTATCAGGATCTGACGAGATGATCTCCAGATCTCCAGCGCAAACAATCGAAAAGCAGGAATCAGAAGGAGGATGAAAGGCATCAGGCTTCGTGTACTCCGCGGTTATGTACACGGGAGTAATCGGCCAATCCATACGGGCCCAGAAAGTCTCGCCCAGCATTGATCGCGACCTGAACCCCGCTGTAGGATTGAATGATGTACTGGAGATATCTGGTGTACATACAGCAACCAACTTAACCCTTACACTGCTGGTTACTAATTTGGCCAATACAAAATCATTAATGATGCAAAAAACCTGAAAAATGACTGTAACCCTGGCACATGGGTACCCATCTGAGACTACTCAGTGAAAGCTTTCCATTGAATACCAACATGACAGGATTTAGACTTTTTTCAAAAATCTTTGCATTCTTGTGATTTGGACGAAAGTAGCCTTATCAAATCATGAAAACGAAATTGACTGTGTCGACAGCATCAGATGGACAGCATGCAAAATTGATGGTTCATGATTTTGAGGTTTTTTTTGAGCAAAACACTTTTTCAGATGGCAAAAAAACCTGTAAGAAAACAAATCAAATTGATCCGGCCTAATGGAAGAATTGGCTAAACTGTATCCTTGCGATAAGTAGCTGGTCAGCTGGACTTGTGCCAACAGTACTTCAATCAGTCAGCATAAGCTAGACAGCGAATCTGTGTCAATCAAATCAAGCAATATCATACTTCTGTGCACGGATACTAAGTATATATCCTCATGACAGGTACCTGGACTTCAGCCAGCAGCACTTTAATAAGTGATTATATAGGTGACAGCGAATCTGTGTCAATCAAAATCATTAAATCAAGCAGTATTATATACTTCTATGCACAGGTTCTATATCCTTCAGACAGGTACCTGGGCCTCTGCCAGCAGTACCTTAATCAGTAATCATGAAGGAGACAGCAAATGTGCCAATCAAAATCATTAAATCAAGCAATATTATACTTCTGTGTGCACACGGATACTAACTATATCCTTCAGACAGGTACCTAGGCCTCTGCCAGCAGTACTTTAATCAGTAATCATGAAGGAGACTTCAAACGTGCCAATCAAAGTCATTAAATCAAGCAATATTATACTTCTACGCACAGATACTAACTTTATCCTTCAGACAGGTAACTGGGCCTCTGCCAGCAGCACTTTAATCAGTAATCATGAAGGTAACAGCAAATGTGCCAATCAAAATCATTAAATCAAGCAATATTATACTGCTGTGCACGGATACTAACTATATCCTTCAGACAGGTACCTGGACTTCAGCCAGCAGCACTTTAACCCATTTGCACTCAGAGCGGCCAAAAGAGGCCTGACTATTTTGGAAATAATTTGCTTACAAAAGCATTTTCTGGAAAACATCTGAAGGGGAAATGTTAATCAGAAACCAAACAACAATTCTCCATCAAATATTTTGTGAACTTTAGTTTTATTCCAAAGTTATTTCCAAAAGTATGAGAGTAGCAGACGTCACTTTCTAGAGAAACTGTGAGTATTAATGGGTCAATCAGTTATCATCATGAAGATGACAGCAAATGTGCCAATCAAATCAAGCAATATTATATACTTGAGCACTGGGATACACACATCCTATCTGCCAACAGTACTTAAATAAGTGATCATGACGTCGACAGTGAATTTGTGCCGATTAAAATCATCAAATCAAGCAATTGAATATTATACTTCTGTGCAGGGATACGAACTGTATTTGGTATTTACCGACAGGTATTTGGACTTCTGCCAAAGTTACTTTAATAAGTGATCATGAAGTTGATAGCAAATCAGTGCCGATCGAATCAGGCAATATTATACCTCTGTGCACACTAAGGAGAACCAATCGGGCGCCTATCCCTAGGGAGATCCCATGGCCAAGCCCTGTAAGCGTTGGATGCGACAGACTAAATGGATATTGACTTTACTTGTCCGCAAGTGACTAGGGTTGGATACCATTAAGAGGTACCGGTTAGTACTGGAACTGGTATCATCTTAACCCTGCTCTTGCTAACACCGGATATATCCGGTGCTACATATCTTGCCTGTGGGACCAACACCGGATATATCCGGTCTTTGGGCACCCTTGCACTTAGCAAAATAAAGACTACATAGGTCGATTAAGGGGTATTGAATTATACTAGATATCAAGGTTTTACCTTTTACTATGTTTCTATTTCAGTTTGTGAAGCACATTATTGAAACAGTAATAGAAATCTATGAAATCCTTCTGATTTGGTGGGTAGACCCACACTATCCCTGGTCTCAGGGGATAGGTTCTCCCATATGGGGGTCTAGCATGACAAGGGTTAAAACTCTGGGAGACCCGGAGACTGCAGGATTTCTAGTTCTATATTTTCCGGGCCTAACATGGAGATAAGGCCCCAGAATATTAGCTCAGTCTGCACAGTTTTCCTAAAAGAGTTAAACTATGAAAGATACCTACCCACAGATGCACTGGAGATTTGCCCAGTGGCAGACAATAACCCATTATCAGCTATCAGTCATCTATTTCTGGGCTCATAAATCATATATCAGAGGATCATCACAAGGCCTCCTAGTTGTACTACAGCCTTGAGTGTCATGCTACAAGCCTGGCCAACGGACTGCAGACGAACTATAGGATGGACGGCAGCAACTTAGTATAAGGATTTTAAGTAGATTAGTAGCTAAATCTGGATGGGCAGATATTTTGGAATTGCTGTTCTGGACAAGCATAATTGAAATCCTGGCTAAGACCCAGGCCAGCAAAATTGCCAATTCTTAAATTTTTGGGCGTCCAAATCTTTTAAAGGGGGAACACAATATACTCAGATTTCAACCATATTATGTAAATATGTATACATTTATCAAAGTAATGCCTGATACCCTTATACAATGTCATAGGAATAATATGGAGATGAGAATATTTAATTATATGCTTGAGATTGACATTTTAAGAAATTCCTGACAACATTTTTGGGTGTCCTGAGGGGTGCTTTTTAAGGTTTTGGGTTTCCAAAATGACACCAAGACACCATGCTGGCTAAGACCATGCAGCCGATTGCCCTACACAGAGAAGGAGAGGCTTAAATAGTTTACGAACGGTTGGCGTCTAGCTCTTGCGACCCTGAACGAACTTCCATATTTCCCATAATCATGGTGGCAGGAACGAAGGTCTGAGCCAGGATTTACTAACTGGGCACCCAAAAGTGGCATATAATTTTAATTTTGGGGTTCTGGCTTAGAGTAGTTGAGTAAAATAACATAGGAAAACTATATGCCTTAAGATAACAAATTCTACAGCTATATATTCCCAAACGGTAGGTTTCTCAAAATATCATATCAGCCTTGAAAAGAGTAATATTTTATCAACAGACAACCTGCTTTCCAGAAACTTAAAGCCCCTTTTTGAATCACATTCTGATTGTAACTACAATTATGTTTTGCAGTTGTAATCTGAGTGTATTGTGAAAAAATAGGAGGTCCACACAAAAAGTTGTGTAGTTGGTATTTTGGGGAAATAAGAAAATGTCCTCTTTTACTTTGGAAGTGTGTAAGTACTATGGGCCTCAGGGTTAGACTTTCCCATGGGCATATGCCCCTACATTTTGCTGTGGGCCCTAGATTTTTCAGTCTAAGTCTAGGGGCCCAAAATAGTATATATATAATACTACAGAAATCCTGTTTTTTGACCACTGAATTTATCAAAAGACCTTTTTGGGCCCGTAGACTGAAATCTAAGTGTCAGACCTTGTGCCTGAAGAAAGACATTCCAATGTCTGGTTGCAGCTTTTGTTTTGGGCTTCAGAATTGATTGACTTTTACTGCTGCCCGAACAATCATCGTCGGCGACAATCAATATCTTCAGCAACAAAACATTGAGGAGGTACAGATGTCAGTAAATCGTAATTTCAACAAGGAAGCCCCTTGGTGAGCTACGGAACACAGTAAGCTTTTAGTGTATATCCTGTGTCTGGTTAGAATTCTATTGCATAGCAGTTTTATGACTCTCCATCTAGAGTCACCTTTATATATGTTTTTTTTGTATGCCAAATGCTATGTAATACACATCATACTAGGTCTATATTTATATTTACAGATTTTGCTTTTTTTAGGCCAGAAACTGCTTTGTGTGTCTTATAATTATAAAAGTGACACTACAGCTTCTACATCTTATCTCCTAAGAAAAGTCATCATCAGCAAATTCTGACAAACTTTTGGGTGTCCAAACTGTCAAAAAACAGCTAAGTCCCAACATCCACTTCCTAAGGCATGACTAAAGCACTGCACAAATTGGTTAAAAGCAACGGCCAGGACGTGGGGTAGAGATTAAGCAATAAAATCCCATTCATTGAAAGACACACCGAAGAAAAAAAACTGTCAAGTGTACAAAGGGCCGGGCTGTTGAGATCTAGGGCCTGGAGCAGATTTACTTGAATGTACGACATTTCTCGTCACGAGCGTTTACAAATAGGGCACTCCCACAAAAGTGGTGTTTAGGCCAGACTTAGGTGGTATGAGTAAATCGCGCCGCATCTTGTCAAATGATCACTCTAGCATGATCCGGGCTGCGTAGGGTCACCGGAGTCTAACAATAGGCCAAGCTGGTTTACAGTAACCCTTTCACGCCGGGAGATGTACATAGCTTGATCCGGGCTGCATGGGGTCACCGGAGTCTAACAATAGGCCAAGCTGGTTTACAGTAACCCTTTCACGCCGGGAGATGTACATAGCTTGATCCGGGCTGCATGGGGTCACCGGAGTCTAACAATAGGCCAAGCTGGTTTACAGTAACCCTTTCACGCCGGGAGATGTACATAGCTTGATCCGGGCTGCATAGGGTCACCGGAGTCTAACAAAAAGCCAGGCTGGTTTACAGTAACCCTTTCACGCCGGGAGATCTAGCATGATCCGGGCTGCATAGGGTCACCGGAGTCCAACAAAAAGCCGGCTGGTTTAACCCTTTCACGCCGGGAGATCTCGCTTGATCCGGGCTGCATAGGGTCACTGGAGTCTAACAAAAAGCCGGCTGGTTTAACCCTTTCACGCCGGGAGATCTCGCTTGATCCGGGCTGCATAGGGTCACTGGAGTCTAACAAAAAGCCGGCTGGTTTAACCCTTTCACGCCGGGAGATCTCGCTTGATCCGGGCTGCATAGGGTCACTGGAGTCTAACAAAAAGCCGGCTGGTTTAACCCTTTCACGCCGGGAGATCTCGCTTGATCCGGGCTGCATAGGGTCACTGGAGTCTAACAAAAAGCCGGCTGGTTTAACCCTTTCACGCCGGGAGATCTCGCTTGATCCGGGCTGCATAGGGTCACTGGAGTCTAACAAAAAGCCGGCTGGTTTAACCCTTTCACGCCGGGAGATCTCGCTTGATCCGGGCTGCATAGGGTCACTGGAGTCTAACAAAAAGCCGGCTGGTTTAACCCTTTCACGCCGGGAGATCTCGCTTGATCCGGGCTGCATAGGGTCACTGGAGTCTAACAAAAAGCCGGCTGGTTTAACCCTTTCACGCCGGGAGATCTCGCTTGATCCGGGCTGCATAGGGTCACTGGAGTCTAACAAAAAGCCGGCTGGTTTAACCCTTTCACGCCGGGAGATCTCGCTTGATCCGGGCTGCATAGGGTCACTGGAGTCTAACAAAAAGCCGGCTGGTTTAACCCTTTCACGCCGGGAGATCTCGCTTGATCCGGGCTGCATAGGGTCACTGGAGTCTAACAAAAAGCCGGCTGGTTTAACCCTTTCACGCCGGGAGATCTCGCTTGATCCGGGCTGCATAGGGTCACTGGAGTCTAACAAAAAGCCGGCTGGTTTAACCCTTTCACGCCGGGAGATCTCGCTTGATCCGGGCTGCATAGGGTCACTGGAGTCTAACAAAAAGCCGGCTGGTTTAACCCTTTCACGCCGGGAGATCTCGCTTGATCCGGGCTGCATAGGGTCACTGGAGTCTAACAAAAAGCCGGCTGGTTTAACCCTTTCTATGCTGTCACGACAGGAGATCTCTGTGACTATGTAGTCTGGATCTATGACAGTTTTGAACATATTACAAACAAATTAGAAATACATCCAGTTAGCCATGAGCCCGGCAGATTGCGTTATTTATGATAAGTTATTAACTTATTACCGACTTGAAATAAAGATTATCTATCTGTAGTATCTATCTATAAATTAAGATTGAAATGATAAATAAAAATTGAAGGAGGGTTGTTGGTTAGGTTATAATCAACATATTTTCCTCAATTATTTATTTTCTTAAATGCCTGTCAAAAATATAGCTCCAGAATAGTAAATTAGTAACTAGTTAAAAACTAATTTTGAGGTGCTAGTGGCATGAATGGGTTAATTTAATCTTTTCATAACCTAAGCATTAAACATTCTAAGTCGTAAAGAAATATTTTGAAAACATTTTCAAGAATTATCAGTTTATCACTTCTTTCTTGGTACTGCATCCTTATGAATCATTATAGTGATTATACATTGAACCAGAGAGTTGCATACATGGTCTTAGCCAGCAGGGCGTCTGGGCGTCTTTTTGGACATCGTACCCTTAAAAAGCTCACCCCTCAGGACACCCAAAAATTTTGGTGAGGAATTTCTTAAAATGTCAATCTCAAGCACATAATCAAAAATTTTCATCTCCATATTATTCCTATGACATTGTATAAGGATATCATGCCTTATTTTGATAAATTCATACATGTTTATCATTGAAATCTGAGTGTATTGTGGTACCCCTCAAAAATTTGGATGCCCAACAATTTTTCAATTCCCAATTTTAGGCACCCAGTTTCTAAATCCTGGCTAAGACCCTGGTTGCATATATGTACATATATCTGTTGAGGAAATATTTCAACATTAGCCTAGCCTGTATAGTAGCCTACTACAGGGTCTTAGCCAGGATTTAGAAACTGGGTGCAAAAATTGGCCATTGTAAAATTTTTGGGCGTCCAAAGGGGGACCACAATATACTCAGATTTCAACCAGTATCATGAATGATCAAAATAAGGCATAATATCCTTATAATACAATGTCATGGGATTATATGGAGATGGAAAACTTCAATTATATGCTTGAGATTGACATTTTAAGAAATTCTTCACAAAAACTTTTGGGTGTCCTGAGGGATGCTTTTAAGGGTTTGGGTGTCCAAAAAGACAACCAGATGCCCTGCTGGCTAAGACCATGGCCTACTAGCCTATAATCCCTATAAATCATTTAAGCTGATATAAATCAAGCTTAAAGTATCTAAGTAGGTTAATTAAGTTTGTGACAAGCATCTTATGTTCTTTTTGAGCATTTCAAGTAGCCCATAATCCCTATATACCCTTTTTGGAATAATTTCCAATTCAGGTTGTTTTCTTAGAAATGTGTACATAGTAGAATAGGCTATAATTGATATCTTGGGAATTACACTGATTCTGTACTCAACAAACACATTCAGCTTCATTGCTAGATGGTTTTTCTTTTAAGTAGAAAAGAACAAACACTTATTTTACTCTAAATGGCCTAAGATTTGAATAATAGCTGCCATGGCTGAAAGTGATCATCAATAAAACTCTTCTAAGTAACACAAGCGAGGAATACACTAGAGATTTAAACTACCACAGTCATTCTTGGTGTCCTATCATTTTGAAATAAATCACTCTGATAACACCCTTATAAATTACACCAGAGACATGTCCTGGCTTGCAAGTGACCCTGCAACAAAGAGAAAATGCTCAGCCCACTCTGTAGTCTGTACCAGTGGGGTATAGGGTGACAGTTCAAAACAGCAGTTACATTCCACAACACGCGGCCCTCTAGCGGCGAAACGGAGAACTAAAATCTTACCTGTCATATTCCTTGTTGTCAGATTCACAACGCTCATCCATGACTGACTTCCAGTTCTTCCCATGCTTACAAGTAGTTACTAAAATGATGTCTTTCCCGTTTTGTATATGGTATAAAGAGTTCCTCGTTTCGGAGCCTATGCCAGTAAGGTATCGCTTTCCTTTGAAAACCAGGGTGTATTTTCTCTCAGGGGGGACATTGTTTGTACTCAAATAACCCTTCTCCCCTCCCTTCTGGGGATGATCCTTGGGGAATAGAGGTATTGAGATGTCAAAATCTTTCCTAAAATTTGCTACAGATATACTGGCCTTGGCTAGCATGGCCTGTCCTATGTCAAAACCTAGATCTTCTACATAATCTGGCCAGGTCCCAGAGTAGATGTTGAAAATAATATGGTTCCTTCCACCATTCCAAAATGGTAGGCTTTTTACCTTCTTTTGGACATTTTTCACATACTCTGCGCCAAGTATATCTCGGTCAAGAGTGTCTATAGATAATATAAATATACATGCTTCGCTAGGGATCTCTGTGTAGTATCGCGAATCCCGAATAGCTGTGAGGATTTTTGAGTACGAGCTAGAAATCTTGTCCTGAATCGGATAGATGTAAACTTTAAATGTTCCCCGACATTTGGACCAATCGAAGCACGTTTCCATGCGGCATTTGCTACTGGGGTACACCCCAGACACTGCCTCCCTCCTCTGTCGAGGTGATAAGTGTAAATCCTTTTCGGAAAGGTAGTCCTCGTCCGACGTAAACGAGCCCAGTTGCCTGGTAGTTCTGTAGAATACCTCGCCATTTTGACTACGCGAAAACACTAGGTATAAAGATACTAGTATAGCCCCGAGAGTGACCACTAGAAGGTAACGCTTTTTGGCCTGCATCGACACACGGTCTTCACTACACCATTTGGTTATCTTCTGCCTCTGATCCCATCCAAATATCCATGTAATCCGCTAAAATCCGAGAGCGACGTTTACCCGTACACAAGCCTGTCCGCCATCTTGACTATCACGTACATGTGCAATGCAGGCGGTTTCAAGATCCCCATAAGCAGTATGAAAATAAATATTGACTTCAAATGTGATTAAAACCCTCGTCAATTAAAGTAATTAATATCAAATTGTAGGGAATGGTGAAAAATTGCCCTCGGCTGAATTTCCGTGTCGGTTTGAGGGAATTGAGAGGATTTCCAGGGAAAGCCGGAAGAGTAGGGGTTTGGAGTAACGCGAAACTGCGTGTTGTCCCTGTGACGTCACGAAGCGCCTATACTGAATGCCCCAAAGATGTCCAAGTGGGGAGTCAGATTCCACAACTGCAGAGAGGCGACCATTTCTAACATTTCTAGTGTCCCTGTAAGAATGGCTTTATTTGTTTTAAACATACACATACCTTATCCACATTCTATAGGAATGCTAACTATCCGAATAGTATTAGGTATTCATCACACCTAAACTAATATAATCTATATGATAACTGAGAGGTACATTATATAGATAGATTGCCCCTGATAATAATCACAGCTAATTATCTTCTTGCAAGCACTTCGGGGGTTGGGCTGTTGTCTCATCAGAGGGCTTTGAGTTAACATAGGGCTTAACCCTTCCAATGCTAAGGCTAATTGCGTCCAAAGCAGAAGTATGCACATGCTTTTTAAAACCATCTAAACCCTGTCTTGTTAGTATTCATTGGATAACCCTCACTGATTACTCTTACAGGAGTACCTATATGCCAGGGTTTCAGTAATTTTCACATTTCTTGCATCATTTTGTATTGTACAATTAGCCACCAGCAGCGCAAGGGTTAAGGCAACATGTTTGTTGGTGGCAATAGTCGATGGGCTGTTAGTAGTAAATGCCAAACCTTAAGTTTATTTATTCCTACTTCTTTAAGGGTAATAACAATAATAATAATAATAATAAAAAAAATTAATAATAATAATAATAATAACAATAATAATAATAATGATAATAATGATAATAATAATAATAATAATAATAATAATAACAATAATAATAATAATAATAAAAATACTACTACTACTACTACTACTACTACTACTACTACTACTACTACTAATAATAATAATAATCTTTATTTAAAGAGGGTAACTCAGTCCAATGATAGGGATCTTCCCTGAGGCCCTCTAAGTAAGGCTAGTTTTAGCCTTATGGGGCAACCGGAGACTTAGCTACAGGTATCTATGATCTTAGGTGTACGAACATTGAATGGGCAGGGTGCGTGAATAACGGATAAAGAAGCTATTTTGCATAGTGATCAGTCTTGATCTTAAACAACCATCCAGAAATAACAAGAAAAAACATTAAGTACATTTATTAAGACTGCGCAATTTCCAACGACTCTACTATAAAGCCTCATAAACAAATCGGAAAGTATAAGAACTATTTTGTAATTTATTTATGATAAAATCAGCCAGATGTGGTTCCAAAGGTGTTTAATCCATAGACGATGATTTCCGATAAAGAAACACCCGATTACGTCTTTTGCCCTGCCTCACGGGATTCATATCTCGTAATAGACAGCAGGAACATACAGCGCCATCTATGTATGATAGCACGAACTAGGTCGTATGCAATCCCACCCTGATAACGACAACAGGTTCCCCACTACCCTAGACACCAGTCTGTGAGTAAAGTACGGTGGGTTCGCATAATTGATCTTATACATGCGGAAATTTTATGGACAGCGGACGGATCAATATTACCATATCATCAAATAAAAGGAAAGATCAATGTGGCGTGATTGTTTTCATAAATACATAGGATCCCCGCTGTATGGCTATAAATAAAACGCATCTGTCTACCAGGTATTTTATTGACATTTTTTGCCTGCACGCGCGGATATTTACGGAGATGACGTTAACCCTTATGCTGCTGACGGCTAATTTGGCCAATATAAAATGATGCGAAAACTTGAAAATTGGCTGAAACCCTGGCACATGGGTACTCGTCCGAGAGTACTCAGCGAGAGCTATTGAATGAATACCAACATGGGAGGGTTTTTATGATTTTCAAATATCTTTGCATCCTTGTGCCCCGGGCCTTGTGCTCTAGGTCTACTCTGACGGCCGTGTGGTCTAAGGCGCCGCCACTGACCGTACGCTGTCTCTCACCACTGTCTGGGTTCGAATCCCGGCCTGGGCATGTGAGAAAGTTGCCAGTGACTTGGGGCCAGGCGGTGGTTTTCGCCGGGTACTCCGGTTTCCTCCACTACTTACAACTGGCTAGTCACGAATTAGCCACAATTGGCATAAATGTGACGAAAAACAAAATTCAAATTCAAATTCCTTGTGCTTTAGACGAAAGTCGCCTCAGGGTTAACATGTTGCAATAATAGCACTACTCAAATTCTTCAAAAGCCGTAGTGCGTTGGGAAGTTTTGATTTATCAATCTGGGTAGGATAACTTGATCTTGGCAACTTTTATGTGGTAATATTCATAAATGAATTTATAAGAACGATCCTCTTTAAATAATAGGTGAATTGATCAAAATAAAAAAATGATCGAGTTTTTGACGATTCCTCAAAGTATTTGTCAAATGTAAAAGTTTTCAAAAGTTTTCCTTCGTATTTCGTCGAATGTCAGCGTTATCACATTATCATTAAATTACTTGCCAAATTGCAATTTCCCGATTATTTAATTTCTAGCCAATAAAACGATTTCATTCTAACTTCATCAAATGTCAACATCGATATATTATCATGTTACATCAGGAACCATATATTTGAAAAAATATACGTACGTACGTGTGTGTGTGTGTGTGTGTGTGATTAACCCGTGTATGCATTTATTGGGGAAAATATTTGAAAAAATATATATATTTATTTATATATAATAAATAGATATATATATTTTAAATATATTGTTCCTAGTTACCAATACGTTGTTTTATTTTTAAACATGTAGTTACGCTGGTGCAGGTGTGTGTTTGGATTTTTTCTGTATATATATATATATATATATATATATATATATATATATATATATATATATATATATAATATATATATATATATATATATATATATATATATAATATATATATATATATATATATATATATATATATATATATATAAATATATATATATACATATATATATATAATATATATATATATATATATATATATATATATATATATATATATATATATATATATATATATATATGTGTGTGTGTAAGTGTGAGTGTATGTGTGTGTGCGTGTGCGTACGTACGTAGGTACGTACGTGTGTGTGTGTGTGTGTGCGTGCGTGCGTACGTACGTACGTACGTGTGTGTGTGTGTGTGTGTGTGTGTGTGTGTGTGTGTGTGTGATTAACCCGTGTATGCATTTATTGGGGAAAATGGCTTGATGGTTTAGGCAATTACTTTAAGAGGAACAGTCAAAGATGAATAGGGTAACTCAGTTTCCGTGTCTTTTCGGGATTTTTTTTTCTGGGATGGGTGCGCCCGTTTTTCATGCTGGTCTTGGGAATAAATATACATATTTGGGAGCGTTTCTCTCGTACTTAGGACTAATATTTCCATTAGATACGATGGTTGTCAAATGGTGAGTTGATGCGGATCTTTTCAATTTGAATGACACGTTAATAATATTTTTCTGTTACTTATGCACCATCAAGTGAAAACATACTTTCGTCCTGGTGCTTTCTTACGTAGCTCATATTCCCTGGCCCCCTTCACCCTAGTTCAATAATATTGAACCTTACGTATGCATGAGATGTTTTACTGCCGACGTCTTTTTCATGCATGTAAGGTTCAATCAAAAGTGGTATATTCCCTATAGCACTGTATATAGCCCCGGGGGGCACTTGGGTATTTAGGGGGGCGCATACGTTTGTTATCAAAATTAAAAAATACCCCTAAAGCACTGATTTCTGGCCAAAAAAGCACCCTTATTTTAATAAAAACGCTGACTTTTTCCACTAAATAAACACCCCTTCTTTTATCAAAACACTGACATTGGATGAACGGGAACACGTATTTTAACTTTAGATTTTATAATCCTCTGCGTGTTTAGCGGCAGCAAGTGGGGGCAGCAAACTCGGAAGCCAAGATACTTCGGGAGTCACTCGGCGTCAGAGCTGCGTATGTTTCGTGGATTGTAAGGGGATTTTGACCCCCATACTTCGTACCTGGGTACAAAAAAGTACCCTTCTTTTACAAAATCGCGGACATGCGGAGGTCTTCAAAAAAGACCCCTTCTTCCGCGAAATACGTAACTAAGGTGCGGCCCCCCTGTGTACCTGAGTGCCCCCCCCCCCCCCCCCCCCCCCCGGGTATATAGCATTTAACTTTCACTGAAATCTCGTGTCTATAACACTTTTGGACCATCTAAAGTTGATAAATATGTAATATACACCACTCGCTTACGAAGCACATACATGTCAGTATGTCAATAAGTGAAAAAGTGGTGGAAAGACATATTTATTTACCTACAACCGAGATTTCAATACGTGAGCCGCCATTTTGAAAATGAACTCAAAATGTATTAAGCCTCGTTTTCGGTTTTGAGTTCTTAAATCTCGCGAACTCGTACATGTAAGTATAAAGTCGTATTTAATGATCAAATAAACATGTAATTCAGTTTTATTCGCGACATGATTGAAATAGAATGTCTCTCTACCAAATAGAGAGACGAAACGTGTATGAGTCGTGTTTAAATGGTAACATTTTATGAATATGCTTCCGCCGAATTTCTCTGCGGAACGGTGCTAACGTAATTTATAAGGGTTCACACTAAACGCTACAGTCAAAGTGAAATCAGAAACTGGAAAATAGGTAGCGTTTATGTCTGAACTACCTTCACCCCAATTAGTAATACACTTGCACTGAAACGTCGCGTCTGTTTCCTACTATCCCTCACGATGGAGAGTGTACAGGTATTAGGGAGTGTGAACAACACGCCTGTGTTGCCTTGGCTGCTGGGCGACGCAGGCATAACGTAGGTCAGCTTTGCGAGTCACATGGTGACTATAAATAGGTCTTACGCCCTGACATTTTCACCATAACGCTAAAACAAAATAGAAATATCAATTTAAGCGAGTGTAAGCAAATATTCTTTAGCAACGTCCCTTTGGCAATGTCAATAAATTAGTAATGCATAAAACACATTGAACGATCACCATATAAAGTTTATTCTTACCATACTAACCGTACACCAAATATTTCCTTACCCAAATTAACTCACGCATCTCATTGATGTGCCGTAGTGACTCAAATAGGAGCAATTTTCTTACATAGCGTGCCTCTTTTCCCACACTTGAGGGTTCCACGCGTTTAAATCACAAATACGCAATCAGTGGTTCCATTGCACCATCTCATTGTGTGGTCAGAGAAGGGGCAAATATAACAGTAGCCCCCGATGTAGTTTTTTCATTTTGGTCCTTTTTTGCTCCCTTTCCATCCCTATCTTTTAGCCCCTACCTTTCCTCCCCTACCTTTTCATCCATACCTTTCCTCCCCTACCTTTTTATCCCTACCTTTCCTCCCTACCTTTTCCTCCCCTACCTTTTCAACCCTACCTTTCCTCCCCTACCTTTTTATCCCTACCTTTCCTCCCTACCTTTTCCTCCCTTTCCTCCCCTACCTTTTCATCCATACCTTTCATTCCTACCGTTCTTACCCTACCTTTTCATCCCTACCTTTCCTCCCCTACCTTTTCAGCCATACCTTTCCTCTCCTACCTTTCCACCCCTACCTATTCATCCCTACCTTTCCACCCCTACCTTTCCACCCCTACCTTTTTATCCCTACCTTTCCTCCTCTACCTTTTCATCCCTACCTTTCCCCCCCTACCTTTCCACCCCTACCTTTTCTCCCTACCTTTTCCTACCTTTCCTCCCTTTCCTCCCCTACCTTTCCACCCCTACCTTTTCTCCCTACCTTTTCCTCCCTTTCCTCCCCTACCTTTTCATCCCTACCTTTCCTCCCCTACCTTACTTCCCCTACCTTCCCTCCCCTACCTTTTCATCCATACCTTTCCTCTCCTACCTTTTCAGCCAAACCTTTTCGCCCCTACCTTTTCTTTACACATAATCTTCATCCTTATCATATCCGTCAATTGCCTTACTCTTAGTTTCCCAGAGCGCTACACCCCTCATGGACCCTTTCCACTGCTGCATCCATCCCAAAATACCCATCGTTAACAGTTTCGTATCCAACTCTTTCTTTCCCATCTTTTCCAACCCTTTATTGTCAAATCTTCTGTTCCTAGAATGCTATTAATAGGCACAGTGAATAATATTATTTCACCTGTGTGACCAGCCACAAGTGATCAACTTAGTTGGAGGGGGTTCCCTTTTCACTAAAAAACTAATAGGAAATGATAGGTTTGAGACTTGGAAATGTGGTTACTTTAGAGGTGCGGTTACTCCGAAGGGTTCCAGTGTATGACCAGTCTGAAACAGTGACACACAGGCTCAAACATAGACAATCTGTCTGAGGTTTTTTCCAGGTGCCACTGTCATGCAAGACCTGTATGAAAAAGTCAATTAAGATATGTTAGTCGACTTATTTAATGAAACGTACATCGAAAAAACTGATGTAAGAATTATCTGAAAGGCTTCGTTGGCCATGGTGTCGAAGAATTTGCCGAGTTCATTATCACTAGTTGGATTTGACCTGTCGCACGTTTTGAAGTAACTATCTCAAGCTAGAGCGACACATAGACACACCATGTTGTTTTCGCCTGCATCTCACATACTTTTGACAATACTTTTGGAATTGTAAATAATTTTGCAAACTATTTGAAGAAGAGTTGTTTGTAATATTCTATTCAACATTTCTCCCTCAAATATTTTACCAATGATGTTTTAGTTTGAAAGAATGCATCACATTTGTTAGACTGCTTTTGGCCACTCTGAGCATTAATCGGTTAACGATCCCAAACAGTTCGGAAAATTGGCAAAATAAGTTCAAATTGACATTGAAATGATCAATCGCCCGAAAAGAAAATCTCTCCAGTTGAACAACCGCGTGAAATAAAATCAAATGCCAATATTAACCGAACCACATTAACCCATTTACACTCAGAGCAGCCAAAAGAGGCCTGACAATTTTGGAAATATTTCAATTACAAAAGCATTTCCTTGAAAACATTTGAAGGAGAAATGTTTTTAAGAAGCCAAACAACATATCTCCCTCAAATATTTTGTGAACTTTCGCTTTATTCACAAATTATTTTCAAAAGTATGAGAGAAGCAGACGACACCATCTACAGAAACTCTTGAGTGTTAATGGGTTAAACGAAATCTTTCCACAGTGTCAACAGTGAGCAAGATCGATATTTCTCCCACTCTGAGGTGTATTTTACAGTTAAGGATTTGTGGTCTCCAATGGGTGTTCTTCAACGGGGTCAAAAGGTCAAACTAATGTAATTGTCCAATCAGATCCCTCAATTTCAATCAAGAGGTCACTGCCTCTGGGTCAAAGGTAGACCTAACAATGGTGCGCGTGCATTCGAACAAGCGTCACGTACGTGATCTGGCGCCAGTTTCTGGGGAAACAAACGGTGCACGTCACAACAAACGCGTATTACCATTGTTGAACTAGTGCGCGGGTGACCTTTGGCTGACTTAGTTTAGCTAGCTAACTTCACGGTAAAACGTGTAAATTTCTCCTTTTTATCGTGGGAGAAAGAGGTTCTATCACTCGTAAATGGAAAGAGGAGGAATCTTGCACTCGTGAGTTATTTTGTGTCTTGGGACTCGGCAAGCCTCGTCCCAAGACAAAAAATAACTCACTCGTGCAAGATTCCTCCTCTTTCCATCCACTCGTTATGGAACCTCTATTTCTCCCACTCTGAGGTGTATTTTACAGTTAAGGATTTGTGGTCTCCAATGGGTGTTCTTCAACGGGGTCAAAAGGTCAAACTAATGTAATTGTCCAATCAGATCCCTCAATTTCAATCAAGAGGTCACTGCCTCTGGGTCAAAGGTAGACCTAACAATGGTGCGCGTGCATTCGAACAAGCGTCACGTACGTGATCTGGCGCCAGTTTCTGGGGAAACAAACGGTGCACGTCACAACAAACGCGTATTACCATTGTTGAACTAGTGCGCGGGTGACCTTTGGCTGACTTAGTTTAGCTAGCTAACTTCACGGTAAAACGTGTAAATTTCTCCTTTTCATCGTGGGAGAAACAGGTTCTATCACTCGTGGATGGAAAGAGGAGGAATCTTGCACTCGTGAGTGATTTTGTGTCTTGGGACTCGGCAAGCCTCGTCCCAAGACACAAAATCACTCACTCGTGCAAGATTCCTCCTCTTTCCATCCACTCGTGATGGAACCTCTATTTCCTTATTTTGAGAAAACCTGATTTTGGAGATAAATTCTGAACCGGCTAACACTTCTTTTAGCAATATATGGAATGTGTCTGGCCTAAGGATATTGTAATCAGCTGTCAGGGCAGCATATTTCACATTAAAATACCTGACATGTGTTTAATCATTTGAAATTATTTATTCAAAACAGGGTGTGTATGGCACTTAGTCCAAGCCGGTGGTACGGTCACGTGACCAAGAAGCTAAAAGTATACACTTGCAATTTCAGCATTTGTAATACAAACAAAAAAGTCTGAATGAAATTGAAATTGCATTGTACCTCCGTATGGCACTTAGTCAAAGCGGGTGGTATGATCACGTGACTAAACAGGTAAAAGTATACGCTTACAATTTCTAGCATTTGTAATACAAACAAAGAAGTCTGAATAAAATTGTATTCACCTTCGAATTTGTTATGCAGAAAAAACAGACTGAGACAAAGCAGACTAAATGAAATTGTGAATTGCAGAGGGGCCCGTCCTTTCATCGACGCAGTTTTGTTTTTCGATGTTCGTTATTTTCAATGCTTTAAAACAATTTTGTATTTACAAATCAGACTGTCAGATGAACTACTAAGGAAGTTCTCTTTAGAACAACAATTGGTTTTGAATATTGGAAGTAGTGTGTGTTTTCGATGTTTCGTTCATCGGTGTGCGTTTTTTTCCACATTACCAAAAAAAGGCTTTACAAATCACACTGCAGTAGGTTTATTTGAACAAAGATTGGTTTAGAACAGGGTAGTGTTTTGGGGTCAATTTCGCGTTTTTCTCAGGGCACTCATCTAAAGGGTTCATTGTGCCTGTAGTCCGAGACTGCGAGGTAACTTTTCTTCTACGCACGACTCATCGTACTCTTGAATAGGTCCTTGTCTGGCGTACGTGACGCCAGCAAGGAATGAGCGAGAACGGCTCCAGAATACCAGTATTGAATACGAGACTCGAGTGTGAAATATCATCTTCTCAAGGATTTATTTGGGAAAATATTTGAAGGGGAAATGTTCCTCAGCACATTACCAACAACTCTCCTTCAAATATTTTTTAAAAAGATTCTTAATTTCTAAGTTATTGTCAAAAATGTCAAAGACCCAGACGACAATTTCTAAAGTAACTCTTAAGCATTAATGGGTTAACTGGTACGCGGCTGGTGTTGAACTAGTCACGTACGTATACCAGTATTGAATACGAGACTCGAGTGTGAAATATCATCTTCTCAAGGATTAATCCGATGCATGATATAGTTTATTTTACGTGGCGGGAAAAGGCAGATGTTTATAGTTACATTGGGGCCACCGCCTAGGTGGAGCTGTCTAATGCATTGCGGAAAGACAGCCGCCGTGCCTTGTTTAGTGTCTGGGCGTAGTAGAACCACGTACAGATTTTTTTTCAGTTAGAAAGTAATAACCCTGTAAAGAAAATCACTCTATATGATATTGTTATATATGTAAAGTACATTTTTTGTTTCCTTAACTTTTCTGTCTGTTCGGTTATCTAATTTGTCTTGCATATTATAATACATACTTGTATTAGTATGATTTTGTGAAACCTATTAACAGTCAATACATTTACAATCCAATACATTTGATATCCATGATGCACGTTTAAGGCAACCATATTTTGGTTAATTCGGTATAGAGAAAAGGGCCAATAACCTTTCCTGCTTGCGTGCAAGCCTGTGGGAGCTTCTGTAATAGTTTGTCTCTTACTTTGCTCATTGATAATCTAGACAATCACAGGAGACCAGATTATGAGATATAGTCTATAGGC
>OZ012700.1:32083728-32093728 GCA_963942565.1 Maea johnstoni
GAAAAGCTCAAGAAGCCGACTTACTATGTATGGCCCCCTCCGGTACCATTCCCAGCCGAGCGCCATGAAATACGCGCTGTCTGGGACCCCCTCTCTATTTTATGGGGGGGGGGGGGGGGTCACCGGTTTACTTTGTACAAACGCGACTGCAAGCCATTAGCACACACACAAACACACACACACACACACACACACACACACACACACACATATATATATATATATATATATATATATATATATATATATATATATATATATATATATATATATATATATATATATATATGTATATATATATATATATATATATATATATATATATATATATATATATATATATATATATATATATATATATATATATATATATATATATATATGTGTGTGTGTTTTTCGCCAGTTACTCTGGTTTCCTCCAACACTGACAACTTTTCTTGGTACACTCGCTAATGCAAGCCAGCTAGCAGTTCGAAATCAGTCATTAATTTTTCGCATGAATGTCGTCTCGCTGTCTCACATCTCTGTCTTGGTTTGAATCCCGGCCGTGGCGTGTAAGAATGTCACCAGTGATTTTGGGTTAGGCGGTTTTTTTCTCCAGGTACTCCGGTTCCGCCCGTGACTTATAACTCGCTAGCTACAAATCAGCTCTGAGCCTAGCTACAAGGATCTGTTATGATTTTACTTTATTATATATAGAAGCCTGCACTTATACTAGATAGGGACTTGTGGCCTACTGTTGGCCATTTAGTTCACACAATTGCCACACGAGGGAGATTACTGTTTACATGTTTCCAACTGAACTCCTAGTATACCGCCGTGCCATCTATCTACAATGGAAGACATTTATATATGGCCTGGGAGACAGACTACAAATCAGCCTAACTATAGCAGAAAAAATGATAATGAAACTAAAAACAACCTCTTCAAAATGTTGCACAGTTGTATAGCGACCATGCCACCCGTTGATAAGGATCCAGTTTCACGATTTAGCTCGAGCACCTTTAACCCATTCATACTTACAGCAGCCAAAACAGAATGATGATGTTGATGAAATCTTTTACCCAAAAGCCTATTTGGGAAAATGTTGGAAGTGGAAATGTTCCTCAGCACATAACCAACAACTCTCCTTCAAATATTTTTAAAAAGGATTCTTGATTTCTAAGTTATTGTCAAAAATGTCAAAGACCCAGACGACAATTTCTAAAGTAACTCTTAAGCATTGATGGGTTAACTCTGATACACGGCTGGTGTCGAACTAGTCACGATTTAGCCTAACCCTTTCAATGCTGAGGCTACTTTCATCACCCAGCACAAGAACACAACATAAATTGAAAATCATCTAAATCCTGCCATGTTGGTATCAACTGGAAAGCTCTCGTTGAGTACTAACGTATGAGTACCCATGTACCAGGGATTCAGTTATTTTTTCAGTTTCTTTCACATTATTAGTTAGTCAAACAAGCCAATACAAGGACTCTAAGATCAAACACTAAGAACTTATTACAGATACCACTCACTAATCTGAAAAGGTTTGGTGACAAAGCCTTATGTGCCTAAGCTATGCTAAGCTACCGACCATTATGAAATGTCCCTGGACCTCGACAACCTGTAAATAGCTATTTAACCGACGTACCCGGCGTTCCCCTTTAGTTATCTTTTTTTATCATTTTTTTCTGTGTTATTTTTTCTCTTGTATTTACTGATTTCCGTTCATTAGTTCTTAACAAAATATAAGGTCTGGTTAAGGTGCGGCTTCAGTAGCATGTCTGCTTAAGGAAGTTCGACACTCCTGAAAAAAACCTTAGACCTCGTTTCTTGTATATAGTTAAATAACAGACATTTCCGTGTTCGTCCCTAAGTTATTTGTATTAGTTATTTGTTCTATTTCCTCTGTGTAATTTGTGATATCATATCTTGCTTTTGTAATCAACATTACAGCCAATAAAAGATATATATATATATATATATTACAGATACCACTCACTAATCTGAAAAGGTTTGGTGACAAAGCCTTATGTGCCTAAGCTATGCACCACGCCTTTGGAATGAGCTCCCTGACAACATCAAGGCTGCTGATAGTGTGCAAAACTTCAAAAAAACAGCTGAAAACATTGCTATTTCGAAAGGAGTCTAATTGACTATATGGACCATGGCAACTGTCCAATGACTCAAAAGCGCTTTTGAACATAATAGGTGGAAAGGGCGCTATATCAAATATCAATTATTATTATTATTATTATTATTATTATTATTATTATTATTATTATTATTATTATTATTATTATTATTATTGTGTATTGACCAAATTAACCACCAGCAGCTAAAGGGCTAAAAATGGTAGAAAGAAGTGATGACAATCGAAATTCAAAACTCTTAGAAGGGCCAGCCCCATGGCCAAGCTGTCTAATGCGTTGCCTGTCGACTCGGTGCTCGCTTAGATGACCAAACACAAGAGCGAGAGCCCTGATTGGTCCTTTTTCCCACGTGACCTCGATGTGATGCCTTATCTTGTACTCCTGGCATGAGTCTAGCACGTAACTATAGGGCATATTTTGTCCTAGTAACTTTTTATTGAAGAAATTCATCTACTTTTATATCTTCATCGTTCCACTTGTGCCTCGTTTAAATCTAACACAGTACTTTTAGTCATGCGCAATGTGTCAGGAGGGGTGCCCCGATGGCAGAGTTGTATAGCAGTAGGGATGGCCCCACGGCCGAGTTTTTCACGTGATAGATAGACTCAAGGAAGCTGTAGTGTATGTGATATGTGTACGGTCAAAAATCGCTGTTCGCAAAAGGGCCGATGGTTAAAAGGGCCATATTCATTAGAAATCAATTAGGCCTAGTACCTGTGTATAAGCGTACGGAACGTGATAAATAAAATTGTGGATTGGTTATAAGTGATGTCATTTATCATTAGACAGATTTTGGACTAAGAAAAAGAATATTTCAAGAGGAAAAGTCAGCGTAGGTAGACGCTATAACAGTAGAATGTCTTGGCTTTGGGACGTAAGTGCGTCTAGAATTAATAACGAAACACAAACAACTTAGCAAGGATATTTATAAGTTATAACACTTAAAATTGGGAGAATGAGAAATTTAATTATGGGAATATGAAGGTATATTTCAGGAGGACCCAATGAGTCAACGGCCGTTTTTGCGATGGGCCATTTAGTAAGTCGGCGATTTTGGGATCAGCGATTTTGACTGACAATTAATGTGATATACCAGAGGTGGTACGAGGCGAAGCTGAGTAACCCTAAGGGTATCACATACTATGCAGCTTCCAAGGGGTCTATGTAAACTAGTTAAAGGCCTGATCCTTTTTTGTACTACTTACATTTAAAAAAAAATTGTTGTGAAAATATTGATTTTAGTTATTTATAATTATCCAATATGAAAGTAATATACGTGTTTGACCTAAGGTCGAAGAGAGTATGTGAGATATATAGGGGTATCCAAGGTTTTTGTGTAAGGGGGGGGGGGGGCTCATTTCTTATGAGGGGGTTCTTTTTACTGAGAGGTATCAGGAACTATATAATTTAAGTGTTCCTGGAGGTATACATGTATATATCACATTGGTTTGAAGCAAAAACAGAAGAAATTGACAAATCTTGGCAAAACACAGCACTTTGAATCATGAAGGGACGTTCGACAAACCCCTTTTGAACACCTCTTAATCCGCATCTGGAATCTATTTAACCCTTCCACTGCTGAGACTAATTTCGCCCAAGCACAAGGATGCAAAGATTTTTGAAAACCCTCTAAACCCTGTCATGTTGGTGTTCATTGGATAGCTCTCATTGAGAACCCTTAGGTGAGTAGCCATGTACCAGGTTTTCAATCATTTTTCGGTTTTTGCCTCATTTTGTATAGGCCAAATATAGGCAACGTAAGGGTTAAAATAGGAAACATAAGTATATTCTGTGCATGCGAATTAACAACACTAAGACAATTCAGAGAGAAAGAAACACAAGACAATTGTTAAACTTCGACATATTTATTTATAACATCTTTCTTGGAAAAAAAAACAAAAAAAGAAACAATCTTACTACACTTTCCTTATAGTAAAAATCAATAGCAGGTCATCCCAATATATTACATATAATTATCTTCCCCCCCCCAAACCCCTCTCTTTTAACCCTTCCAATGCTGAGGCTACTCTCGTCCAAAGCACAAGGACACAAAGATTTTTGAAAACCATCAAAACCTTTTCATGTTGGTATTCATTGGATAGCTCTCACTGAGTACTCTCAGATGAGTACCCAAGTGCCAGGGCTTCGGTCATTTTTCAGTTTTTTTGCTTCATTTTGTATTGGCCACATTGGACGCCACCAGCATAAGGATTAACTCATTAGTGCTCACAGCTGCCAAAACTAGCCAGACAATTTTGGCGAAATCTCTCAAGCGAAAGAGTAGTTGGAAAAATATTTGAAGGAGAAATGTTGACTAGAGCGCTACCAACAACTATGCTTCAAATATCTTGTGAAAAACTTTTATCAATTCCTAAGTTATTTTTAAAAGTACTAAAGACTCTGACGGCGATTTCTGGAAGAAACTGACCCACAATTCCCC
The DNA here is from genome assembly GCA_963942565.1 of Maea johnstoni. Taxonomy (NCBI): domain Eukaryota; kingdom Metazoa; phylum Annelida; class Polychaeta; order Spionida; family Magelonidae; genus Maea; species Maea johnstoni. The sequence continues at coordinate 32,088,307 of OZ012700.1, forward strand.
TTCAAATATTTCCCGAATTCATGATTTATTTACAGGGTATCATTAAAAGTATCATAGGTCCAGACAACTTTTTACCCAGAGATCTAAATTATGTGATCGCACATCACATATTTTGTGATCACATATTCTGTGATCGCACATCACATATTTTGTAATCATATATTCTGTGATCACACATCGCATATTTTGTGAGTCAGAAATACATTTACATTTGATCCATCGGTGAAAAAGAAAGATAATGTAGAAAGCATCTCAAATAAAAGTACATGTATATAAAAATTGATCATTTAATCTTAATGGATACATAGCAGTCACATAACTTGAACGTCTATGGTATAGTTAATACTTTCAGCACCAGAGGGCAGACTTGGTCATACATATGTTTACATCACAATTAAATATATGAAGAAATTGGTAGTTAAAACTATCCCAATTCAACAGTTGTTCTGAAAGTAGATTAGTAAGTATCTTAGAATAATGCATCTCTTAAACTTTCCAAATGAAAAAAATTAAAATTAAATCAAATTAAAGATTATTAATAATCAAATTTTTGAAGCTCTCCGAATATTAATGGGTTAAGATCACCACAACCCATATTTGAGATTTACAAGAAATACATACTGTAGATTCACAAAAGATTGTGTAGAGTAAATTTTGTGAATTTACAGAAAATCAATTTTTTGCGTTTTTTAACTTTGCAAATTGGCCGCAACATGGAGTGCCAGCTATACACTTAAAATGGCAGCACTAATCGTTGCGAGTTTTAATTTTGCATCTGAGGCTAAATGCTTAAAAATGCATAAATTAAACTAACACAATAATTTCCCAATTTACAGTACTGTATACCATGTTAATCTTGCGGAAGTTTGGTTAATGTGTACTTTGCGAACCCCCAAAGTCTGCATTTATTTTACAGTAAGTCTGCATCGATTAAACATCTGATCCGTATGCTAGTATTGTACAACATGCCAAGGTGATAGCGTGTAATTCAACACCCATACACAATTAAATAAAATTAAACAGCAAATCAAACGCAGCTGTCTACTGAGCGATTTACTTTATATGCGCAATATTATTAGTTATGCCCTGTTGGAAAGTGCAATCCTGCCTGATATCCAACCGAAGTCATACAGATACCACTGGGCAGAGCCAAGTGGGATATGGATGACTGAGGGCGGATAGCAGGCCAGATTACACTTTCCAACAGGGCATAACAAATTTATCAACTGCTCTTTCATGCTAAGAAAAAATAACAAATACATCTCACTAAATTTTAAAATAACTTTGGAGGTCAGAACGAGGCTGGCGGCCAAGTGGTAATATTGAATCTTGCCATTCGATATTGAATCTTCAAAATGTGAACGGCTCCAGATCTAACACCTATTGACCAATCAGCATTGAGAATTACAGCAGAGCAATTGACAAAAACCCTTCCAATGCTGAGGCTACTTTCGTCCAAAGCACATGAATGCAAAGATTTTTGAAAACCATCTAAACCCTGTCAATTATTTTTCAAGTTTATTTTGCATCATTTTGTATTGGCCAACAGCAGCCTAAGGGTTAACATGGTATGCAGTAACACCAGAAATGTAACATCATGGTGTTGTAGATTTCTGGACTTACCCATGGGAATAGAGGTAGCAAAGTGAGTGAATACTGCAGAACACACATATGACGCGTGTCCCAAATATAGCGAATTGGGGAGTTTTCGCAACATAGCGTACCTTTATGATAGCGACAGTAGCCGCTGCTGACAGCGCCAAAGTACAAAAAAAAAGTACAGCGTTTTTATATATAGCGAAGCGGAAGCACACCCTATGTATGCTATATATAAACAGACGCATACATTGTGTGTTCTACAGTACATATTTCAAGGTAACCAATAAATTAACCATTTCTATCAGAAGCATACACATGATTTGACACATATGGATATTTCTTGATCAAAGAGCAATATTTTGAGAAATATATGGTGGAAAGTTGTCTTTAACTCTCATGCTGCTGGTGGCTAATTTAGCCAATACACAACAACGAAAAAAACCTGAAAATCACTGAAACCCTGGCAAATGGGTGTTCATATGAGAGTACTCTGTGAGGACAAGGAGGGCTTTCCAATTAATACCAAAATGACAGAGTTTAAATGGTTTTCAAATTTTTTCACATTCTTGTACATTGGATGAAAGTAGCCTCAGCATTAGAAGTGTTAATAAATGGTAGAAATCTGATAATTTCATTGTCTCAGGAAAAGATGTCTAAATCTGGCATGAAATTAACCCTTTCACAGCTGTACTGTTCACATGGTTTCACAAATGTGGAAATATATCAATAAATACAAAATTGAATGAAATATTTGCCTGAAAGTTCTTTTCTCAAATGGGCTAAACAATTCCGCTTCAAATATTTTTCAAATGTCACAGTAATTCATCAGTTTTATTCATTTCTTTGCAAATTCCTATGGCTTATTCAACTTCCAACAATTGCAACCAAAGAGTTGTAAACTGACTAAAAAGTAAACCACAATTTTTTTGATCCATCAGCTTAGCAATTAATTAACCTATTCATGCTTGGAGTAGACAGAACCGCCTAACATTTTTCGTGATATCTTTCCGTCAAATGCATAATTAGGAAAATATTTGAAGGAGAAATTTTATTCAGATCTTAACACACAATTCTCCTTCAATTATTTTGTGAATTTATGATTAACTCCAAAGTTATTTTCAGAATTATCATAAATTCAGACGTCACTTGTCAAAAAGATCTCCAAGCATAAACGTGTCAAACAAAAAATGACAGAAAGTATAGCTTATAGCAATATAGCTCTAGCAAACAAAGTATTCTTGGAATTTCACTTTTGGTAGAGAGATACCCTTGAGATTATCAGACACACTAAAATTACTGGATGACCAGCAGTGACCTTGAAGTGTTTTTCAAGGTCAAAAATGATAAAAGCTTAGATGAATAAAAGAATGTATATGTAGCAAGAGACCAATTACAATATGCGCTAATGTGAAGACCTGGCTATCCCAGAGGTCTCTAATCTGGCATCAGTGTGACGTCACTAGGAGACAGAGACCAATGGGGGCTCTCGCATTGTTTACATTACAGAAAAAGCTTTTGGGCTATTTGGTTGTTTAGTTTAGGTTGACCAGCTGGTTTCATATCCACTTGTTTTATTCATCTAATTCAGATAATCAAGGTGATCAATTCTTCATTTTTGAAAGGCATTTTAAATTGTGGAGTAAAATCATACCAAAAACAACCAACATTAAAATGTGACTCAAACAAACATATTCCAGTTAAGTATGGCAGGACTTTGAGTCAGTACAGACTAAAAAGATAAATACACTACCCCCAAACAAAATACAAATCATATGCTTTACAAATTCATAGAACACAAATATTTTTAACCAATTCATGCTCACAGTGATTCTGGCATTGAATACATTTATGTTAAAAAAAAATGTTGTTGCCAATCTATGCTTTTAGTGAATTTTGGAATTTTAATTATCATCACTTTTTTCTTCCATATACTTTGAGTGACACAGTTTTGACTAGCCGGTTGTAAGTGGTGGAGGAAACTAGAGTATGCAAAGAAAAACACTGCCTAACCCCAAGTCACTGTCAACTTTCTCACAAGCCGTGCTGGTATTCAAACCTGGAGAGTGGTGAGAGACAGCGAGCAGTCAGTGGCACCGCCTTAGACCACTCGGCTATTAGAGTAGGCCCTTATTGGTGAGAGACAGCGAGCAGTCAATAGCTCCAGCTTAGACCACTTGGCTGTCGGGGCAAGCCCTGTGTTGAAAGACAGTAGGCAGTCAGTGGCACCACCAGCCAAACCTGCCCGACTGTTTTGATTATATGTCTCTAACAAAAGCAATATTTAGAAAATATTTGCAGGAGATCTGTTCATCAGAATTCTGTGTACAACTATCCTTCAAATATTTTGTGAACTTATGTTTCATTCCAAAGTTATTTTCAAAAGTACGAATGGGTTCAGACGACAATTCATAAGTAGACCTCTAGACAAGAATGGGTTAATGCAATTCAGGTACAGCTTTTGTAAAATTCATTCTGGTGTACACAATTTGGCTTGGTGGCATGTGAATAAGTTGCCAGTGGCGTTTTTCCCTGTGTTTCCAGTTTCCTCAAACACGAAAAAAATATCTATTCATAATTTTTAGCCAAGTAGTGACAGAAAATGTGATGATAAACAAAGTTCCAAAATTTTCAAAGATATTTGACTTAGTCAAAAAAACACACTAAAAACTCTGAGTTTGGAACTTGGAATTGCGTTTTTCGTCACTTAGTTTGCCATATTACAGCTAAGTTGTAACTAGCCAGTTGTAACTGTTGCGAAACCGGAGCACCCGGCGAAAAACCACCGCCTAACCCTAAAAACTCTGAGCATGAATTGGTTGACAAAAAAGAAAGCTTTTGATGACTAGAAGTTCTGTTGTCGCTTTTTCTTAGCATCGATGGCATCTAGAATGGGCTGTCGTTTGGCTTGGTATCGTTTTCGTAAATCGTCTATTTCGCGCTCCATCTCCGGGTCCAATTGTTCCATGCGATCTCGTAATTCCTCGAAGGTAAGATTCTTTAACTGTAAAAAAAAAAGTACAATGGAAATTAATTAGCATGTAGTGATTCAGCTCAAAATGTTGACTAAATTATTGCAAAAAAAGTACAATAGAAATTAATTAGCATGTAGCGATACAGCTTAAAATGTTGACGAAATTATTGCAAAAAAAGTACAATAGAAATTAATTGGCATGTAGTGATTCAGCTCAAAATGTTGACGAAATTATTGCAAAAAAAGTACAATAGAAATTAATTAGCATGTAGTGATTCAGCTCAAAATGTTGACGAAATTATTGCAAAAAAAGTACAATAGAAATTAATTAGCATGTAGTGATTCAGCTCAAAATGTTGACGAAATTATTGCAAGTGCTTTTTAAATTAACACATTCATGTTTGTAAGCAGCGTCTTAGCTAGGATTTAGAAACTGGGTGCCCAAAGATGTTAGGTGTGAACTTTTGGGGTGTCCAATTTTTTTCAAGGTAGACCACAAGCATGAATTCACTAATTGAAATAGGTCAAAATATCCTTGCACAATGTCATGGGATTTATATTGGGGTGAAAAAAAATCAATTATAAATGACATTTTAGGAAATTACTCAAGTTTTTTGAGTGTCCTGAGAGGTGATAGTTAAGGGATTAGGTGTCCAAATGACGCCCAGACGCATTGCTGGCTAAGACTAAGTCTATAGTCTCGATTACCACCTATAACCACACTATTACCACCTATATACACATATGACACATTAACAATTTTTCTTATCCTTTCACCAAATTCTGATTAAATGACTGCTGATAAAAATAACAAGCACTTCTTACTAAGCCCTGAACCTATTAATGCTTAAC
>OZ012700.1:32098728-32101228 GCA_963942565.1 Maea johnstoni
TTGCAGTTTGCATTTTTTAGCAAACACTGATAAGAATTTTGAATAGAAACTCAAGTTTTCACATAGAAATTGTGAGAAAACTTGAATTGTCTTATCCTACAAAAATATAGTGGGATACATGTGAAAGTGATAAATATCTAAGAGGGTTTGTGTGTCCAAACACCCTGCTGGCTAAGACACTGTTTCGGTTTCGTTTTTCTATGTCAAAATGTGAATAGTAGGAAATAGTGCTCTTACGATTAATCGAAAGCTCGAGCTTACGCTCGTATCACAGCATCCTCCGAGCACTCAAGCCGCCATTACAGCTCGCCGAGTTCAGCAAAAATGTAAACAAAGCCTTATCGCACGCTTTAGTTTCAGTCATCCGCTATTGCTTTTTTTCATGCTTATGTCTTTACCAGACCCCTTGGGATACCATTAAGATCGCACGATATCAGGACGTAATTGGCTTAGGCAGGCATGGGGCGATTTTAATCAGTGTGATTGACAGCAATTCAATGTGCTCAGCTGTTGATTTCAGTGCACGTGCGATGGGTAGTTAGGGCTCGCAATATGTCGATTAATTGCTTGGCTGTTTCAGCAATTGCTCGAGACGTTTTTAGCGGCTAGTCCGACCTCTAGTAGGATATTAAACATGTGGCAATAAATATCAGAAATGCAGCATTTCACCTACTTTTCATCGTAGACTCATCTTCGTCTGATTCGTTTATGACCATTGTTCCTAATTCTGACTCCACTAATGTATTGTTTTCACTGTTAACCACTGCCGTCCCACTCTGGCTGGGTACCATGGTACCTAAAACAATACAATAGAATACAAGATCATACAATGCTAAACAGTTAACCACCTCCATTATACAATGCCATGGGATTTATATTTGTGTGAAAAAACAACATCTACATGTATGAAAATCTTTAAATCTTATTTAATTATGATATTTCATATTATTTGCACTTACCTGTATCTGAATCATGTGCTATCATGATGCTACAATATAATTACTTATTTACGATATTAAATCTTATCTATTTATTATATTTCAAGTTATTTGCACTTACCTGTATCTGAATCATGGGCTATCATGATGCTACAATATAATTACTTATTTACGATATTAAATCTTATCTATTTATTATATTTCAAGTTATTTGCACTTACCTGTATCTGAATCATGGGCTATCATGATGCTACAATATAATTACTTATTTACGATATTAAATCTTATCTAATTATTATATTTCAAGTTATTTGCACTTACCTGTATCTGAATCGTGGGCTATCATTGTACCTGGATCCGAATCTTTCTTTACCATTGTATTACTGTCCACCTCATCCTCATCCTGAAACACAGACAGTCATACATAGATAAATAAACAAAGGCTTTTCATCCTGCTATACAAACAACAATACATAAATAAACAAATAAACACAACCATACAGTAAATGTTCACTAAAACTGAAACAGGAATAATAACAAAACGATGTAGGCACCTACTTTAGAACACACATATGACGCGTATCCAAAATATAGCGAATTGGGGAGTTTTCACGTCATAGCGTATCTTTATGTTAGTGATGGTAGCCGCCGCTGACAGCGCCATCTGTCGCAAAAAAGACTAACTATTTTGATCAGAGAATGCTCAGCAGTATTACATAACTTTTTTACCTGATGCTGGAATAAAATCGTTGATACTATTTACCGTATTCCTCTGATTAAGCGCACATGCAGTAACAAGCAAGATAATTTGGTGCGCTTATTTTGGGGTCTGTGTGCTTTCATCGGAGGAATACGGTAAAGGGAAAAATAAAAGAGATACTAAAAAGAATATTAATAACTTTTTACCTTATGCTGTATTAAAACCAATGATACACATAAAAATACTATCAGGCCTTTAAAAAAAAAGTTTGTTTCCTGTAACCCTACCCTAACAAGTTTTTATTCAAAAAAATCCCTACCCTAAAGTTTTTTCAGCCCTCACAACTCCAAATCAGCGTAAACCATGCATAAAACATACATTTTTGGCCAAAAAAGTAAGCATTTCTTTTTTTTACCGACCTACCCACACTATTTTTCCCCGGACCGTTACAGGAAACAAACAATTCACATTCACGTTTTCCTTGCCCTGAAAGGCACTTGATTTGATGTCAATGTATCATTTATCCTCTTGATATTGTTATTTACCTCTCCCTGAAAATCTATATACAAGCATAAAGAATTTTGCCTCTCAAAGAACTGTATGCTGAAATAAAAAAAGATTATATTGTCCTGTTCGAAGCATCTAATTGATCTAAAGTCGCCAAAAATACAAAACCAAATTCAGTGCCTATAAGTAAGTCATCAAACAAAATTAATTCAAAATCATACCATAAAACATCTAATATTAGCAAGAGAATCTCGTTCATGCCTTGAGATCTCATATAGATCTCCTTTTGGACCTACTATACTAATGCAAATATGTTTAGAGCTCAGCAAAAACTGGTAGTGACAACTATTGTTCT
>OZ012700.1:32106228-32153728 GCA_963942565.1 Maea johnstoni
AACGTCAAAGTTCACTAACCCTCATTGGATGTGTGTCTCCATATGGCGAAACCCATCTTTGGGGGCATTTTACCCCGAAAATACCCGAAAACGTCCAAGTTGACTTACCCTCATTGGATGTATGTCTCCATATGGAGGTTTTCCCTCGGCCATTTCTAACGCTGTTATTCCTAAACTCCAGATATCCGCCACACAATCGTAGCCGATCTCCTGGATCACCTCCGGGGCCATCCAGTACGGCGTCCCAATCACAGTATTCCTTTTGGCCATCGTGTCCTGAAATAAACATCAAAACTAAAATTTAAGGGAGGTAGAAAATTGGTGGTTACAGCGGTTTCAATAGCTTTATACCATACATTTTTAGAAATTTAGGACAATTTTTTTTAATTGCGATTTTATGTTGGTTGGTGGTGGCCCATGTTTGCAGAAAGTAGCGATCAAAACAGGGCCCCCCTTTGCCCAGATTCTTCGATCACAGTATTTCTTTTGGCCATCGTGTCCTTAAAGAAACATCGCTAATATAGGAGGAAGTGAGGAATTGGTGGTTACATTGCTTTCAACAGCTTATCGTAAATTCTCCAAAATTTAGGACACTTTTTATTAATTACGATAGAAGTCTAAGGGATTGGTGGTTACATTGCTTTCAGCAGCTTACCGTAAATTCTCCAAAATTTAGGACACTTTTTATTAATTACGATAGAAGTTTAAAGAATTGGTGGTTACATTGCTTTCAACAGCTTACCATAAATTCCCCAAAATTTCGGACACTTTTTATCAATTACGATAGAAGTTTAAGGAATTGGTGGTTACATTGCTTTCAACGGCTTACCATAAATTCTCCAAAATTTAGGACACTTTTTATCAATTTTTGTTGGATTATGGTGGCCTATGTCTGTAGAAAATAGAAATCTAAACTTAGACACTGTGGCTCCGATACTCCGATAACATACATTTCCATGACTGTCTGAGATCAGAGAAGGGCAGTTTAACCCATTCACACTCAGAGGTACTCCGTGAAAGTATCGTCTGCTACTCTTATACTTTTGAAAATAACTTGGGAATAAAGCGAAAATTCAATAAATATTTGAAGGAGAGTTGATGTTTAGCTTCTAATCAACATTTCTCCTTCACATGTTTTTTGCAGAAAATGCTTTTGTAAGTTAAATATTTTCAAAATCGTCAGGCCTATTTTGGCCGCTCTGAGTGTTAATGGGTTAAATCTTCTACCGATTGAGAGCTGCTTTTGGCTGCTGTGAGTGTATTTAACAACCATTGACTGCTTTGTGATTGTAATAGCGAGCGAAGCTAGCGAGGGGCACAAAGTGCAGCGAGCGCAAGTTCGCAGTCATGCAATAGCGTGAGGGTGTGACGAAGCATTTTTTTATTGATTATTATCGAAAATCATTTTCATGATCGATAAATGATAGCAAGAAAGCTGACATATTGCTGTCATTTAGTGTGTTTTTTCTCGCCGCAAGGTGTCATCTTTTCCGATTATTATCGAAAATCATTTTCATGATCGATAAATCATTATAAAAGAGGCAACCGAGTAAGTGTTGATTATAATCGATGATCGTCCCACCACTAGTATATTCACTGTTTTAATGTTTTTTATGATTTACCGTATTTGCTCATTTAAGCGCACCGTGCGGGTGCAAGTTGGGAATTTTTTCTGTAGCAGGGATTTTGTCAAACATTCCTATAACCGCACCCACCAATGAGTGCAGATTGCGGTGTTACGTACCGCAACAAGAAATGGCTGATAGATGGCAGTTACGGTCGCCATCTATATACCTTCTCGTTCTACTGAAACAGTAGAAATTTAACTTGAGGAGACAATCTTTGGCGCTTGCTGGTCCCCCAAAATTGGCGAGAAATTGGGGGGGTGCGCTTATTTAAGACAGTGCACTTAATCGGGCGAATACGGTATACTTACTGTCAACTGTCCTGCTACCCCAAAGTCAGCCAGCTTTGCATGTCCCTCTGTGTTGAGAAGTATGTTTCCAGCTTTGATGTCCCGGTGTATCTTTCGCCGTTCATGGAGATATTCTAGACCTTTTAGTGTATATGAGAGTACCGTTGAGATTTCCTCCTCTGTTAACTAAAATAAACAGAAACAAGCATGATACCTAGAAACCAGACTTCATTAACACATTCGCACTCAGAGTTCCCCAGGAAAGTATCGTCTGCTATTCTCAGACTTTTGAAAATAACTTGGAAATAAAGCAAATTCTCAAAAAATATTTGAAGGAGAGTTGTTGGTAATATTCTGATAAACATTTCTCCTTCAAATATTTTTGATAAAAACGCTTTTGTGAGGAAAATATCAACAAAATAGACAGGCCTCTTTTGGCCGCTCTGAGTGCCAATGGGTTAAGATTCTGTATCTAGAGCTATGGATTGGTTAGTGTATTTAACAGTACTATTGCGATTTCCTCCTCTGTTAACTAAATCAAAAATGGAAACAAGCATGATATCTATGAAAACACTTCAGAATTTTTTTATAGTCCCTACCTTTCCAATGCTGAGGCTACTATTGGCCAAAGCACAAGGATGCAATGATTTTTGAAAAACATCTAAACCCTGTCATGTGGGTATTCATTGGATAGCTCTCACTAAGTACTATCAGATGAGTACAAATTCGGCTGAGTTTCAGTCGTTTTTTGCAGAATTCGTAATGGCCAAATAAGCCACAAGCAGCATAACGATTAATGGCAAACTGAGCCAAAGTGGGCAAGTTACACTTCAGCCATGTCTTAGAAGATGGTTTCTTAGGAAAAGATTTGGTTGATTCCCCCAAAAGGTCATTATTGAAAATTCTTCATTGAATTTGCCTGTTTGAAAAGTTATTTTTCAGATTAACTGTCCATCTAAATCCCTGCTGATATATATTTTGATTGAACTTACAGTTTTATTCCTCAGCCGCATGATATCAGACACTGAGCCAGCACCACAGTATTCCATGACAATCTGAAACAACAAGAGATATTGAGATATTTCACCAAAATTCATACGTCTTGGAGACCACAATATTATAAGATTACAACTAAAAACATTGTCATACAATGTCATGGGGTTTATATAGTGTGAAGAATTTAACTTACATGTTGGAAAATCCAATTTTAAGAAATAACTCACAATAGGTTTTTGGTATACTAAGTAGCGATTTTTGTGGGTTTTGGTGTCCAAATAATGCATCAATTTTAAATATGGGTGCTCATGTTTTACAAGTTGCGAATTCCCCTGTATCTTGTAAATAATATGGTGAATGTAAAGAAAGATCTGTTTTTGAACAATATCAAATTTTCCCAAAAAAATAATAGTCCCAGAGACAGACTATTAAATATTACTAAATAATTCATTACCTGTTTACAGGATCCCAAATTCCAAAGATGAGTGTTAGTGAAGATGGTACTGTATACGGCTTTAATCTGCTAAAACAATTGCTTTACAGCCCTGCTAAAGGGTATTTGTGCATTCAATTACTCAAACTATATATGTATTACTATGTAGATATTCATCTAAAGGATGTTAATTTGGCACTATCATTGGGAACGCAAAATTTAAATGCCTGTAAAAAATACCAGTTATATAACTGTATATCTATGCTTACCCAGAGATCTGTGTTTTTGAAGTAGCTTCCATAATACTTGACGATGAAGGGACTGTCACATTGTTGCATAATAGAGATCTCTTTGATGATTTCCTGAAGGTCCGTGTCCACAGGGACCTGTTTGATCGCCAGGACCTGCCCGGACTCCTTGTGGAGGGCCTTGAAGACACTGCCATACGACCTGCACAACACAATACAAATATGCATATATCTGAATTTACATATATCTATATATATAAGAGTGTGTGTATATATATATATATATATATATATATATATATATATATATATATATATATATATATATATATATATATATATATATATATATATACATACACATGTATATATATATATATATATATATATATATATATATATATATATATATATATATATATATATATATATATATATATATATATACATATATATATATATATATATATATATATATATATATATATATATATACATACATACATACATACACACGCACACACACACATATATATATATATATATATATATATATATATATATATATATATATATATATATATATATATATATATATATATATATATATACATATATATATATATTAACATATATTCCATTGAAATTAAACTACTGGAGCCTACAGATGATCTAACAAATATCTTCCAAAGATAGCAAAATCTATTTTTTTTTGAAATTTTTGATTGAAAATAACTATGTTGGGTCTAAAAATCATATTCTTTAAATGTATTTCAAACATTTCTATATTTCGATGAAATGTGTTCACCATCAGAACATGTGTGTACTCTAGATGCTAAATGGTTAACATTTGTTTAACAAATATGCATCTGTTGTGCTCTAAGACCTAAAACAGAACTCATCAAATAAAACTAAATATTCAAAATAATTTTTGAAGAGGAATTATTTAAAACGAATAGGATAAAGTAAAATATTTTAGAAAGTATAGCTTTGTTACAACAATTTTTTTCATATTTCTTAGACTCTGTGTACACTCCAGATGTTAAAGGGTTAAACTATTAACCTATTCATGCCTATTGTTCCTCTAAAAAGTGTCACCTGGATGCTTTAACACTTAAAAAATAACATTAGGCCAAGAAAAAAATAGTTTGTTTCCTGTAACGGTCTGGGGGAAAAATAGGTAGGTAGGTAAAAATATTTTTTTGGTCAAAAATGTGTTTTTTGTGCATGTTTTACGTTGTTGGGAGTTAGTAGGGCAGAAAAAAACTTTAGGGTAGGGATTTTCCTGAATAAAAACTTGTTAGGGAAGGGTTACAGGAAACAAACAACTTTTTTTAGGCCTTAGAAATCTTCCCTGATACTGTCATCAGGATTGATGAAAATTTTGAAAATAACATTAGAATCAATCACTTCTTCAAAAATCATTTTAACGAAATTTAGTTCTTATGAAAATTTCTTCTTCAAATATTTTTCATAACATGCTTTTGTGGTGGAGACATCGCTAAAATAGTCAGGTCTTTTTTGGTTGCTACAAAGGGTTAATTGGTGTTTGGTGAGTTAGCAGAGGATTACTATAACTAAAGGGTTAAACCACAAAGTCTACATTTCAAGCATTTCCATTATGAAATATATTTTCGTTGATCAATATTTCCCAGTGACATTTGCTTTTTTTTTCAAGAAGCCCAACTGACAGATAAAAGCATCTTGCCGGGAAGAAAAAGCATGCGTAAGAGTTTGCTAAAGCATATATATAGTATATATATAGAATAAAGTACACCACCACAGATGTATAAGCAGAATGCAGGGTGATAGCCATTCTAACAAGCTATTATTTCTAGATGGTGGGGGGGGGGGGGGGGGGGGGGGGGGCTTAACCTTGTGCTGGTGGTGGCTAATTTGGCAAATACAAAATGATGCAAAAAACGCTGAAATATGATTGAAACCCTGGCACATGGGTACTCAGCGAGAGCTATCCAATGAATACCAACATGACAGGATTTAGACGGTTTTCAAAAATCATTGTTCTTTCGATGAAATTAGCCTCAGCATTGGAAGGGTTAAGCAAATATATAGACTGTAGTCTGAAGTAAACCAATAAAGAATATACAGAGAAACCTGTATAACTGAACACAGTGTCTTAGCCAGGATTTAGAAACTGGGTGCCTAAAATTGGCAGTTGTAAAATTTTTGGGCATCCAAATTTTGAAGGGGGATCACAATTTCAACCATAAACATGTATAAATTCATCAAAATAAGGCATGATATCATTAAATAATAGTCATGGCAAATATAAGGAGATGAAATAATTCAATCATAAGCTTGAGATTGAGATTTTTAGAAATTCCACACTAAAAAAATTGGGTGTCCTGAGGGGTTCTTTTTAAGGGTTTGGGTGTGCAAAAAGGCACCCAGACGCCCTGCTGGCTAAGACCATGACTGAACACCTTCGTAAATTGAACATTTCATGCCTCATCAACTTGAACAGTTTAGGACTAAAAGGACCTTTTACCTATAACGCGCTAAACAGTTTGGGATTTCCGAATTCCCATGTCAGAGTGTTCAAAGTACACAGGTTTCATTGTACATAGAAATAACCCCTAATCAAAGGTCTATAGCCATGCAACCCAGCTATAATTTCTAGGAGATTGGGAAGGGGGAGGGGGGAAGGGGGAGGGGGGGGGGGGGCAAGGATAGGGTGAGGAAGGGTACATGCATAAAGACATGCATAAAGACAAGACAATAGGTAACAATAGCCGGTTTGACATCTCTCAGACAGTCGTTTTAGACAATAACTTGCAGGGTCTTAGCAAGGATTTGGAAAGTGAGTGCCCAAAATTGCCCATTGTAAATTTTGGGGGCATCTTATTTTTCAAGGGAGGCCACAATATACTCAGATTTCAACCACAAATATGTTTTTACTTATTGAAATAATACATAATTTCTTTAAACAGTGTCATAGGAATTATATTGAGGTGACAAACTTATATTAGATGCTTTAAATTGACTTTTTTAGAAATTTATTATAAAGATATTTGGGTGTCCTGAGGGTTCATATTTGAGAGTCTTGATGTCCTAATGACACCCAGATGCCCTGCTGGCTACGACTAAGCTTCAAAATGAATATTCATAGGAAATATCAAACAGGTTATAGGTAACTAATTCACACACCACAAATAAAACTAACATTTGAAATGTACAAGTAAATACAGAGAAATTAACCAACAATTCAAAATAACTTGGAAGACTGCCATGCTTGTTAAGTGGGTGATCAATGTAAACTCAAAATAAAATCAATCATGCAAATAAAAATATAAATTCTCTTAAACTTCAAAAAAAAAATCAAATCCAAAATTTTTCCAATTAACGTCTAGTTCTGACTGAAAATCGCTTGAAACAAAAAATGGATCTTTTTAAAAAAAGCTTATCATAATATTTTTGTTGAAAACTTGTCTCATGACCTTCCCCTTTTGAAGCAAAAAGAACAATGAATTTTATTGAGTAATTGATAAAGGAAGAAATAATACTAATTTCTAGAATATTAGATTAGAACATTTTGGGTCAAAAATTATTTTCAAAATTACTATTAGTAAGAGACTACTGAATTAAGCACAAATTGACAAAATATTTGAAAGAAATTCATGGGTTTGGTTCTGATCAACATTTCATCTTCAAATATTTTTTTTTCAAAAAAGCTTTCTTGTCCAAAAAATATTGCCAAGCAATAAGTATTGTTCAATTAAAATAACTATTATGGAAAAAAAAATGATTTAAAAAAAAAAAATTTGAAAAAAATATGATAAATTGATTTTTTGAAAAAATATGAAAAATTCATTTAAAAAGTTTTACTCACAAAACCAGTGGAAGGTCATGATTTAAAATGTTTTAAACAACTTGGAGTGTATTAATTATATAACTCCTATCCTTCCTTACCCCTCGCCCAACTTGCCCAGAATGTCAAAAACCTTCTCCGGTGGTTGGGTGAGACACTCCTCGCTAAGCAACTGATCGCTATAACAACACAAAGATAAACAAAAACAAAAGCAAATAAGCACAGGCACAAACTGAAGAGAAAAAGATAGGGGACCCAGGAGCATGCTTCGTCGCTGTTGTCTCCGTGGATACAAATCAAAAGGTCAAGGTCATTGATCGCAGGGAGATGAACAGACAGACATGCAGGTCACTGGAAAACACTAATTTAATCTCTGGGGTGGAAAAAATCGAAATTTGCCATTCAGTGATTATTCCATAACAATGAGTTCTACATCAACAATTTCTGTTTAGGGTGGAAAATTGTTTACAATAAGACTTCCATGCTATTCAATTATTCCATGAATAATTAACGGGAAGGGAGAGATAATCATTGGCTGAAAGTTCCAAATAATTTTTGTGGAAATCCTAAAAGAATGAGGAAAAAGTCTTTTTTCCAGGGATTAAAAACCAAAAGCATTGCATTCAATATTTGATTGAAGATATACTTTTTAGAATTCACTTAATTCAAAAATATATGTTTGGAAAGTTGTCAATTATTCAATTTGGGTTTAACAATTCACCTAAACCCAATTTTTGAAACCAAGATTCATGGCTATATCATTTGTATCTGTAGAGCTCAAGTTTCACTCAACTACCACAAATGGCAAATTTCTTGAAAAGTGCAATAATTGGAAAACAACACACTGGCAAAATAGGCACTGGAGCCATGCGTAATGCACATAATGACCACCAGGTGGAGTGGTGTTCATGCATACACAGATGGAATCGGCGTGCCACAACACAAATGGAGTATGCTTGATACTAACAGTAGAAGATAGCACAAAAATGAGTAAGGATTCAAAACTCAGATTCTCAATACAGGCTATTAATCCAGCCTGCCATTCTTATCATACAGAGTACACAGGGAAAACCACTGACTAAGGTGATTGCTAACTTTCTCACATGCCTAATGCAGGGTCTTGCCAGGATTTAGAAACTGGGTGCCTTAAATTGGCAATTGTAATGGAGGCAGTTATAATATCTTGACTTTGAGTTAACTAGAGCTGATAAAACCTTTTAATAGTAAGTTTCACCGAAAATTAGATGTCTAAATAATTTAGTAAATATTATCATATAACTTTTCATATACACCTTTTGATGACAGATGAGAATTTGAAACATTCCTTTAAGAGATATGTTTAACTGAACATTATGCTGTGAGTAAATACCAAGGTTGAATTAAATTCATTTTTCTTAAATAACCTGGAGGTTATGAGTAGGGAATAAATTATCATTATCTTGTCTTGTAAAGGTGCTTTAGAGGATTTTTACATGCTCATTTTCTTATCAATTGTTACTATTTCCTGTTCTCTTGTACTAATTATGAATGTGATGATTAGCCAAAAAAACTGTGAAATCCTCCCCTTCCATGGCACTACCTGTAATTGTCTAAATCCTTGTTTATAACATTGTGCTTTTCTTCTACTGCGTGCATCAAGATCACGTCCACAGTATGGCAAGCCAATCGTGCCGGCCACATTTCTTACCCTCTTCCTATTTTACAAATAATATCAAACACTTCGTCCGGCGGCAGAGCCAGGCTCTCATCGCTCAGCTTCTTCAGCTCGCTGCGGGCAAGAAGATAACAATGAAAATAACAATGGAATAACAATGGCAATAACAATGGCAATAACAATGGCAACAACAAAGTTTCCCATATCTCGGGTCTTTATGTCAAAATTTGGCCCTTGGAACAGTATTTAATTCTTACGACGACAAATGCATCAAATACTAATTAAGGTGCTCAAGAATGTATATATGACTTTGATGTTTGAACCTATTTCTATGGGCAAGAAGACAACAATGAAAATTACAATGAAATAACAATGGCAATAACAATGGTTTCCCACAACAGTTTCGAGTGACATAAAAATTTGGCTCTTGAACCGTGTTTCATTGTTTGGACAAGACTACAAATACATTTAGTCCATGAGCCAGAGGCCAAAATTGGACTTGTCGGTACCATATTGGGGGGCAAATTCTAACCAATATTTTTGAATTCCCCATAATCTCAGCTTCAATTTGATGGGTGATAGCAATGCAGGGGTGGCAGCTTAGTTGAAGATATTCAGCTTTTAGTGACGCGTCCTCTCGTCTCCTGAAGGGTAATTTGCTGACCAACAAGGAAAATCTTTTAAGCTATAGTGATAGGTTAATGATTCTTAGGCATCCTACTATTACATTCTGAGCTTCAACAGACATTGACGACTAAATACAAAATGATAGGTTGTCCAAATTACATATATTACAGAAAATGCAGCTGGTTTTTGAGGAAATCTGCATTTTTTATTCGTGATTTTTCAAAATAGTTCCATATCTTCCTTCTGGCAGGTAGAAATGAAAAACAAATAAAACATTAAAAATATTGAAAAACAAGCTGCATGTCTGAGGAGTATTTTAAGACCAAAATTGATGCTGTATCCTGAACCATTTTGAATATATAAGCGTGTTGCTACCCCTACCCCCGTTCTAGAAAAATCAAGGAAAAATGCAATTAAATACAAATAATTTTCTGTAAAATTCAGATTCTCTATTAATCACCAGCACCTAACATAATACACGTATGGCTGTCCTCCCATAGTAAAAGGGTTGTATACAGAGATAAATGTAATAGCCTAAAGCCCTGGACAACCAAATTTTTGGTACAAAAACCAAAATTTGATTTTGCATTCTTGAATGGTTGTATAGAAAATGTAGAAACAAATCAGGTAATCTATAGACCACCAGCACTAAACAGAAGCTCATATATGCAAGTGCTCCTGTGGTAGAAACATATAAATAGAGAAGATTTTAATACCCTGGAGCCCTGGACAACCCATTTTTGGTACAAAAAACATACTTTGATTTTGTGTTCTTGAATCTTTGTATAAAAATGTAGGAAAAATTCAGGAACTCTATAAACCACCAGCACTAAACAGAAACTCATATATGCCTGTCCTCCTATAGTATAAACATATACATAGAGCTAATTTTGATATCCTTTAGGCCTGTACAACCAATTTGTTGGTACAAAAAACAAAATATGATTTTGCGTTGTGAATCTTTGTATAGAAAATGGAGAAAAAATCAGGTACTCTATAAACTACCAGCTCAAAACAGAAACATATTTTTGCCTGTCCTCTCATACTTTAGAAGTTATAAATAGAGATAATCGTAATGTCCATTGATCCCAAATAACAAATTTTTGGTACAAAATCAAAATTTGATTTTGCATTCTTGAATCTTTGCATAGAACATGTAGAGAAAACCAGGTACTCCATAAAGCACCATGATTACAAACTGAAACACATGTATGCCTATCCTTCATTTGTATAAAAGTATTAACACAGATCATTTCAATCATTTAAATGTGGGTAAATATCGATATTGTGGGAATGGTACCTTTTTATCTAATTTGAGCTCTGTTCTAACTCGTAAACCTTATTTCCTTTGGAAATTGCATGACTGCAAAACTGAGTCAGAAAAGGAGATTTGAAAAAGGAGTATTTAATCTTAATCACTCTTCGCCTAAAAATTGTCAAATATCATCACACATATACATTTCCATTCAAAACCGAAGCAAACCGACACTATCTTTGGTAAAGTCCAATGTAAAGAAAGGAGCCAAAATCGTTCCTTCTTTGCATACAAGCATATTTTGGGTTCCTTTATATGAGGCTGACTCCATATGTGGTCAGACACAAATGGTTTGATTATAATGGACAGGACGTAGGGTATAAGAAATATTGGAATATAAAAACAAACTTTTTTATAAATATAACATTAGATATAAAAACGCCCTTCCATTTATCACTATAGAGTGACAACATCAGCTTAAGAGGTCAAAGGAGTAAAACCATCGCAAAGCCAATGCTGCAGGTTCTGTGGCCGCACTTTTGTTAAAAGTTAAAAGACAGTGGTTAATATTCATGGCACTCCTGTTAGAGATACTCAACTTATCCTTGGACAGACATGTACTTCAGTGTATTCTGCCATGAAAGATATCAATTCTATTGTATTGGAAATATATCTATTATATGATTATATTTTGAACCTTTTTAATGGAACATCTAAAAGCCTATACGTAGTCTCTAAATTGACATTTTTTGTGAAGAGTAAGCCCTTCCATGTTTTATGGGATCTAGTAGAATGTTTTTGTAGAGTAGCTATGGAGTACTATTCCACTTAAAGATTTAAGATTGTGGGAGGACGTTCTATCTCTTATACCATAAATACGTAGGGCTCCTCCAGAAATTGTAGTCTGGAGCTAAGATACTTTTGACCATATTTTTGTAATTAAGAATGATTTTTTTAGAGATATTTGATGGTGAGTTGTTGGCAATGTTTTCTTTAACATTTCTCAATCATATATTTCCTTAACTATGCATTTGCTTGCAAGATTTCATTATATTTTCATGCTGGGTTAAAAATGGCCTTCTGGCCATCATCTATATTCACAACCCTTTTACATTAGGAGGATGGCCAAAAGATAATAATGGTTATTTGTAGAGGAATAAAAGTGTACACTAATGTGTTGTTGTAGTTATTACCACGATTGTATTCCTGAAACGCGAATACAAAGTCAATCAAAGTATGAGTAAAATGTTTTCTAATGTTTTACCTACTAATGCAAACTGTAAGTGCAGTTGAAAGTCTTTATCAAGGATTTGCATCCGATATTTGTCATTAACGCAAAAGCAAACGTTGGTTCTTTTCCCTGAGAAAAATGGTTGTCCATGGCTTCAGGGTATCAAAACTATCTCCATTTACAACCTTTTTAGTAAGGGGGCAGGCATATATAATTGTTCAGTTTAGTGTGGATGCTTTTTCTCCATTTTCTATACAACGTTTCAAGAACGCAAAAACAAATTTTGGTTCTTATACCAAAAATTCTAGGATTCCTGGACATTACATTATCACTATTTACAACTTTTATACTATGGGAGGACAGGTATACATGTGTCTTTGTTTGGTGCTGGTGCTTTATAGAGTACCTAATTTTCAACATTTTTTAAACAAAGCTTCAAGATGAAAAAGCAAATTTAAGTTCTTGCAATAATGATATTCGATATAGCGCCCCTTCCACCTATATAACATTTGAAGCGCTTTATAAAGAATAGTCAGTGGACAGATATTAATGGTCCATAGAGTCAATCAACGTTTTCAAAATATGGGTTGTCTAGATCTTCAGGGTATTAAAATTATCTCTATTTATATGTTTCTTTTTAACGCTTGTGGTTCATAGAGTCCCTGATTTTTTTCTACATTTTTTATACAAAGAATCACCAACGCAAAATCAAAATCTGTTTTTGTACCAAAATTTAGTTGTCCAGGGCTTAGGATATCAAAATTATCTCTATCTATATGTTTTTACTATAGGAAGACAGGCATATATGATTTCTAGTGTGCTGGTGATTTATAGTCCCTGATTTTTTCTACATTTTAAAAAACAAAGATTCAAGAACGCAAAAACAAAATTTGTTTTTTGTACTAAAGAAATGGGTTGTCCAGGGCTCCAGGATATTGAAATTATCTCTATTCATACGTTTATACCACAGGAGCACAGGCATATATGAGCTGGTCAGTAAGATGAAACAGGGTAGAAAAATGGTAAAAAAATCAACCCAATCAGCAAACTTAATTTGACAATGTGTAATAAAAAACTTTTTCTTCTTAACATTTTCCCAACTTCTTATATAGGTTTCTTGGAAACAAATATGTAACCTGTCTTGTTTTTCACCATGGTGCTGCTTTAAAGTGATAAGAATATAAAAAAAATGCGTTATTCAATGTTATCTTTCAACCGAATGAGTACCTGATTTTTTTACATTTTACTATCCAAGGATTAAAAAAAAAAGGGTTTCTGGGTATTGAATGATCTCCCATACATGAGTATCTTCTTGTTGCTGGTTTTTTATAGAGTACCTAATTTTCAACAATTTATATGGAAAGATTCGAGAACTGAAAAGCAAAGTTAAGTTCTTGTACCAAATATTTGGCTGTCCAGAGATTCAGGGTATTAAAATGATCTGTGTTTATACTTTTATACAAATGAAGGATAGGCATACATGTGTTTCAGTTTGTAATCATGGTGCTTTATGGAGTACCTGGTTTTCTCTACATATTCTATGCAAAGATTCAAGAACGCAAAATCAAATTTTGATTTTGTACCAAAAAATTGTTATTTGGGATCAATGGACATTAAGATTATCTCTATTTATAACTTTTATAGCATGGGAGGACAGGCATAAATATGTTTCTGTTTTGTGCTGGTAGTTTATAGAGTACCTGATTTTTTCTCCATTTTCTATACAAAGATTCACAACGCAAAATCAAATTTTGCTTTTTGTACCAAAAATTGGTTGTCCAGGGCTCCAGGGTATTAAAATCTTCTCTATTTATATGTTTCTACCACAGGAGCACTTGCATATATGAGCTTCTGTTTAGTGCTGGTGGTCTATAGATTACCTGATTTGTTTCTACATTTTCTATACAACCATTCAAGAATGCAAAATCAAATTTTGGTTTTTGTACCAAAAATTTGGTTGTCCAGGACTTTAGGCTATTAAATTTATCTCTGTATACAACCCTTTTACTATGGGAGGACAGCCATATGTGTATTATGTTAGGTGCTGGTGATTAATAGAGAATCTCAATTTTACAGAAAATTATTTGTATTTAATTGCATTTTTCCTTGATTTTTCAAGAATGGGGGTAGGGGTAGCAACACGCTTATATATTCAAAATGGTTCAGGATACAGCATCAATTTTGGTCTTAAAATACTCCTCAGACATGCAGCTTGTTTTTCAATATTTTTAATGTTTTATTTGTTTTTCATTTCTACCTGCCAGAAGAAAGATATGGAACTATTTTGAAAAATCACGAATAAAAAATGCAGATTTCTTCAATCAACCAGCTGCATTTTCTGTAATATATGTAATTTGGACAACCTATCATTTTTTTTTTAGTCGTCCATGTCTGTTGAAGCTCAGAATGTAATATTAGGATGCCTAAGTATCATTAACCTATCACTATTGCTTAAAAGATTTTCCTTGTTGGTCAGCAAATTACCCTTCAGGAGACGAGAGGACGCGTCACTAAAAGCTGAATATCTTTGACTAAGCTGCCACCCCTGCATTGCTATCACCCATCAAATTAAAGCTGAGATTATGGGGAATTCAAAAATATTGGTTAGAATTTGCCCCCCAATATGGTACCGACCGACCCTCTGGCTCATGGACTAATTAATCGACATACACATGTATGCATACATGTATATTTGAAAAGAATTCACATACCACTTTTATTCTAGACTTGTACAACTCAGTAACAGTTAATGGGGAAAAGTCAAAAAAAATCCTGATTCCAATTTAGTTCTAGACATGTATAAGTTACAGTTAGGGGGAAAAAGACTTAAACTCCCTATGAGTAATAACTAACTTGTTAGTGTAATTGTGGGTCTTAAATGATAAATGGTTCACTTAAATTATAAACTTTCATGCAGGAAATACATTAGTTTTTGATTATTTCATACCAAAAATAGCTTCACTTTCATGTTCTAATAGAATACCAGCATAATATGTCATGGTTCATGTATCATTATCTTAAATTGATGGCTGACCAGGGCTCGACGTTAAGGCTAGCCCCGTAGCCCCGGGCTAGTTATTGAAAGTCAGGGCTAGTAAATCTGTGAGTAGCCCTGAGGGGCTAGATAGAATAAGAATATCATCGCATAAAAAATATGAAGCCCACCTTTAGCTCTGCATACCTGGATGATGATTTAACTCAATTTACCACAATACACTGTATTCTTTTCATGTTATCAACAGAGGCTATGATATCAACAGAGGTCACTATTTGAAAAGAGTTGTCATTAATCAATATCAGGGCTAGCAAAAATATTTCAGGGCTAGTAAAAGTTTCGGTAACTAGCCCTGCTGGGCTTATGAAGTTTTTTCTTAATGTTGAGCCCTGCTGACCCATTTAGTTGGATAGTATTAGATGGTAATAGCCCAGCGCTATTCTGAAATAAAGATTATAATCAAACATATGGAATGAACAATTATATCACTGAATCATATATTACATCTGAGAGAAGTAGACAGGGAGTGGGCGCTGGTCATGAATCATCAAATTTAGCTGCCTCTCACTATCTGACCTAGATAGGATAACATCCCCCAGCCAGCCAGTCAGCCAGCAGTGCACAGATCACGTGACCAATACAACCCCAGGCTACAGCGCGTAACTCGAGGCGCAGACGCCGTAGAGGCTAGCATGCAGTACCTATTGGGTTGCGGTTCAAGGGGATGTATTTCTCTGATTACATACATAACTCATAAATGTTTTCATACTCAATGAATCATGATTGCAGGCATGGGGTCAATTACTTTTGGGAGTAATATATTACAATTACAATTACTTTGTATTGGCCCTATTACAATTACAATTACAATTACTTTTGAAAATCACCATCACTATTACAATTACAATTACTTTTGAAATGTAATATATTACAATTACTTATTACTTTTCCAGCTGAGGGTGAATGTGACCCTTTGTCAAATCGTCATAACTTATCTTTTATTCAGTCGGAGTATGTTTTATAACAGCTGCTTCATACTTCTTAATGTGTGTAATATGCTGATAGTTCTGAATTGAATAGTTTAATGTAGCTAAATGCATATCAAAAATAGAAAGCATTCCCCTACCTGGAAAAGGGCCCCTTTATTTTTTATTATCCTACAAAGATTACTGACCCCAGTAATGATAAATATTTTGTCTACAATAGCAAACTATACAAAAGGTGGACACTGCTTTGTTTAATTACCTTGCAAACAAGAAAATATGTTCACTTTACGCAGGAGTTCATCTAATTAAGGGTTCATCAGAATATAAGGCACTAATTAATGAAGACAGACATGTATTTAAGTCCTGGAGCAAAGACTGATGCACAAATCCGTCATTAATTCAGTGTAGAATAAATGTGCAGAAGAACCCTGGTGTTTGATCACCTTGCATTTACATGATTTAGAAATTGTTCCACCTAAGGAGGTCTACTATGCATTTGACAATAAGAGCGTAGGTGTAACTTAAGGCAGGCTTCTTGAAAGCCTACAGAGGTGTTTAAATTAGAGAGATATTGAAAAATGCCAAACCCACAATACTTTATACAGTATACTTTGATAAAGAACTTGCTCAGCCACTCCAAAGGCCTTTAAAATGAGCATAACATTTGGTCTCCTTGAGTTCAGAGAATGCTCAAAAATACTCACGTACATGTATGTACAGGGGAGGATTGACAGTGTGCTTAGTGACAGGAAGTTGCAATTGCAATTTGAATCACCGGGGGTTTCAATGACCTAGTTCATTTGTGGAAATTATGATACCCAGTCTTGAAGTCTACCAGTTCCAACTGGAAGTCCACATATTCTTATTTATATATCTTATAATAACTATTTATCACATACATATAGTTAGAAATAAGCTGGAATGTATGTTGAGAAAGTTCTATTGGAAAACATTGTTTGTAGGAGACCATCTAGTCATTTTAGTATTAACAAAACACAATATGACAAAGGGATCATTACAAAGTCACCATGATTAGAGCATAGCTTCTGAAATGTGTGGTTTGATGATATTCTTTAAAGGGTGAATATGAAGGCTATTAAACAGAGCTTGCAGGTAGCCTTTAAAGTTTTAAATAGAACCATTCTGAGAAATAACTCAAATATTTCAGGGATATCCTGAGGGGTGATTTCGGAAGGTTAGGGTGTCCAAATGATTCTCAGACACCCTGCTGTCTTAAACCCTGCAGGCAAGGCATCTATACTCATCCTATGAGAGGAATTGAGGATAAGGATGGGCAGCTAATCTCAGACTCTTGTCTCAGTCGTCTTGTTCTCATGGGGTATTCTACAACACTGTGTACTCAGTTACACTGTGCACCTAATGGCAGCTATGCTTATCTTTACCAAATTGCAATTAAATCAACTTCCCTTGGCCTCTGACCTAGATTGAAGTACCTAGACCTTGGTAGTTAAAGACAAAATTACTCTTAGGGAGATACAGTGAATGAATTCTACTGCCTTTCAGACTTATTACTGAAATCAATCCTTCAAATTCAAGCTATTTCAGACAAGGAGTGACAAAAAAAGATTCATATGGAAAAGTGACTTGTTTACTGTACAGTTGATGTTTTGGTTATAAATGGGGAAAGTAATAGAAAAGTAATAGAAAATTACTTATTACTTTGGGGGTCAGTCTATTACAATTACTTATTACTTCAAGATTTTGACTATCTATTACTTATTACAGGCTATTACTTTGAAAATCGGTCTATTACCTATTACTTTTCTATTACCTATTACTTATTACCCCATGTCTGCATGATTGTAGGGAGAATTTGAAGTTTAGCTCTTAAAAGCCCTGTTGCTTTATGACTAAAGTGCTCTAGTTTTTTAACACTGTTCGGTTTTGAAATCGAAACGTGGAAGCAACAATTCATGATCGTAAAATTAATGTACCCTCAGAATAATTCTTTTTGCACAATGAAATCCAAATGCTTTTAAATTTTGATATAATTTCAAAGACATTTCAAGAAAGAATTTTTTTGAACCCCCCAAAAATACAACTAGATGCTTTTTTCGCTGAATATGCTTTAAGAAAGGAAGGGGGCAGATGGTTCTTTTGCATTTGTTATATAGTAAATCCTGTCAGCTACTTTGCCGAGTAATAATTTTTCCTGAAAATTACCCGCTACTTAGTCCAAATAGTAGGCCAATGCAACAAAGCAACAGTTAGGTTGCGTTCCACTAGAAAATGGTATAAAATATAAAGTTCAGTGTTAAGGCTTAAGGCCCATAGGCACCGGGTAACTTTTTCAATTTTGAATACAATAATGATGATTCAAAAACAAAGCTATCAATTCTACATTCTATACATAAGTATATTATATCATATCTGCTTGACAGTGCACTTTAATTAAAGCAAGTGCCTATTTGACAGTCCATGATTGTAAAACAGGAAATGTCATTTTCAGGTTTTCAGGTAATTTCATGTTTGTGACATTAATCATAAATCGCCAAATTCTTGCATTTTTGACACTGACAATAGTAACACTTGCATGACCTCACAGCAAAGGAACGCATAGATTTCTATACGAAACACGTAAAAATGGTGAGTCTGCATCAGAAACTAAGAAATGACATTTCTGTTCATGAATCATGATACAGTTTCAAGTCGCCATCTTTGAAAACAGGCAAACATAAACAATAAAACTTACCTTTTATTCGACATGCTGCGTCTCACTGGTTGGGACGAACAATCTCAAATATTTGATGAGTGATTCTGACAGTTTACATTGATGAGTAAACTGAGAAATCACAAAGAAACCAATGTAATTCCACCACAAGGAAGTGAGTTCCTTTCAGCTTTACAAAATCTCGTTGCAGTTCTCGGGAAGTCTCGTAATAAACTTCGTGACCTAGTTAGACAGAACTTTCCGGAGGTCATCAATAAGTGCAATCTCCCTAATACCGTCTTGTTCAATTACGTTCTATGTATATTCTATTGCTTCTGTTATATGCAAAATAGTACACTTCGCTTCTGAATACGCTTTATCTCATTTCATCGTGAGCTCTCGTAGAATGGTAGTCACGTGACTATTCGTGACATACTGACCTAATTACAAAGCACAACACTGACAGCAAGCAGTATGGCAACCTTTATCCCCAGAATAGAACAACTTTCAAGTTCTGTCATACGCATTTTAGGATGCAATCCGAGCCCGATGACATTGAGGGGAACGAACTCCTATCTTTTGGGTACAGGACCAAGGTATTGTCAAATTTGTATGACAACTGACTTTTACTTAAACACTTATTGCTGAGGTCATTTACTGCCTGAGTGTGACTGCCTGGTAACATCCATCATTCCATGTGATGTCATTTTTTTGATGAGACATTATCAATAGACAATAATGAAAACCTCAATAAGGTGAACCCATCTATAAGCCTAAAGGTGGATATGTTATAGAGGCCCAAACCAGACAAACTAATTATATACCTCCTAAATTACTGCAAGGAAACCTTCAGAAAATGGCCAGCTTTTTATATAAGAATTGTGCAATAAGTTATGGGGGGGGGGGGGGGGTAAACCTGTTAAGTGCCAGTAAATGGCTCAAGATGAATTTCAGAGTGATTAGACCCCTAGACTCTCTGGGGGCCTTGGACAGCATCCCAACCCCTGGATGCTTAGAGCTTTGCGCTCACGTGCCATGCCACCCCAAAAACATTATGAACACAGTAAACATGGACTTAACCAGGACCCTAAAACTTCCTGTTTGGGCGGGCAAAAATTCATATGAAAATTTTTCGAATTTGACTTTTGGGGTGTAATAACCAAATATTTTCCCAACAAACCATCTTCTAGGTCATAGCTGAAGTGTAAATTGCCCTCTTTGACACACTAGGCAATTAATTGTAGCTGGTATAAGGATTTGACTTAGATTAGTAGCTAAATCTGGACGGGCAGAAATTTTGAAATTGCTATTTTGGACACGCATTTTTGAAATCCTGGCTAAGACCCTGCAAGTAAAAAAGACTCCAACTTTCAAATTCCTGGCTACGTTTCTATTGTAGGTAGTCGGTTTTAAACAAACTTTGTTAATTTTGTAAAAAAAGTATCAGTCCTGAAATCAACCTGCTAAGCTACATGTTAAGATAAAATAAAAACAATACACATATGTTAAAGAGTGTATATCATCCATACTGCTATAAGAACTGGAATTATAAAGATAATTCACAGAATACAAGAAAAGGAAATATAACTAGAATATATGTAAAAAGACAAATGAAACACAAATCATAACTAGAGAACATACACTTATGGAGAATGTATGAAAAAGGTAGTGCACTATAAGAAAATACTATCATCAAAAACCTGGTATTTGAAATGTGTGTTGATTTGTTATGGACTTGTCAAAAAAAATCTGTCTCAGTCTCTCAGAAATAAAAAAAAAGTCAGACTCTGGAAAATTGAAAAAAAAAAATCTTTCTTTGAAAAATGTTCATAATTATGCTTTTAAGAAATATTTTGAAAATATATATTTTTCTTTTCCATCCGTGATGGAATGACATTTCTAGGGATCTGCATTACCCATGCCATATATGTGCTGTTTTCAATTGAGGGGCACTCAAAATATTTTTCGATCAATCGATACCAAAAATCTCTTCGCATCCCAACCCTAGTTAGCAATGTTTTGTTTCAATTATATTTTCTACATGTAAAGCAGCGTGTCTTATTCTAGTTGTCTGTTTGTGTATCTATTATAGGCGGATCCTGATCGACACGAGTGATGCTGGTTTCCCCGAGTACATTGGTAACCTGAAGAAGGTGCTGCAGGAACACAAGGCCAACATCCAGGAGATCGTCATCACACATTGGCACCATGATCACATAGACGCCTTATCCGAGGTCTGCGGGGACGTCATGAAATGTAAGTAAATGTACTGGAGAAGTGGGAAATATCATGAAATGTAATGAATATAATTAAATACCACATTTTAACCCAAGTATGCTGCTGGCGGCTAATTTTGCCAATAGGAAATTATGCAAACAAAAAATGAAAAAATGACTGAAACCCTGGGATATGGGTACTCAACTGAGAGTACTCAGTGAGTACTTTCTAATGAATACCAACATGACAGGGTTTAGTTGTTTTTCAAAAATCTTTGCTTTCCTGTGGTTGGGATGAAAATAGCCGCATTGGAAGGGTTTAATACATATCAGGTACTTTAATCACCTAGGAGCCATATCCGAGTTCTGTGGAGATGTCTGAGAAATGTAAGTAATCAGGTACAGATCCAGTATTTCTGTGTAGGGGCATTCCACAGTAATTTGGTCCTGACTACTCATTTTTTCATCCTTTGAAACTAAAGTTCATTTTACATGCATCTGAAAGAGAACTTTTCAAAGTTTTCAGAACTGGTTTTGGTTTTTCCCTATGATGGCCCAAACTTAAGTTATTGACTTCGAAAGTGGAATTTGTGGAAAAAATTGTGTCTATCACAGGACATGACATATTGTTCATTTTCTTAAGGCTATAAAATTGTTGATTAAATGTCAAAGTGGAAATGAGCCCTAATCGTACATATGGCGTTCGTTCTGTATGAGGAGGGAGGGGCGTTCATTTTGACAGCATCAGCGAGGTTTTCTCATCAATTTTTAATAGGTCATTTCACAGGATATAGGTCACTCATCAAGAGTTTTGTTGCAATTTCACAAATGTAGGTCACTGTGCCAGAGCAGGGTCATGAAATGTAGGTCATTTAAGCTAACAAACTGTATTGTAATATGATGAAATGCAGATCAGCTTACCAGAGCAATGTTGCAATATCACAAAAATGTAGGTCACTTCGCCAATGTTTTGTTGCAATGTCACAAAATATAGGTCATTATACCAGAAGTCTGTTGCAAGGTCATGGAATGTAGGTCAGTACACCAGATCTGTTTTGCCCACAAGGTTAAATCTCAACAAAATCTGTACGAAGAGTAGTGGTCAAAAAACCTTCCATTTTATTTGTTTTTCAATTTTTTGGATTCATACTGATGATCATGGTCCCTAATTTCATGGGCGTATCAGCGCCCATGACTATGAGTCGCTCCACAGAGGGCAAGCTAAATCTTGTGGACTGCTTCCGGTCTCGCTAAGAATCGCGAGATCAGAAGACGCTCCCACGCAATGTGATTGTTGCGTGTTTCTGAACGTGCAACAATCACATCACGTGAACTAGTCACAGCTAGCCGTAAGTGGGTCACGGATCACAAAGTGCAGTATTACTTTGACCCTGAGCAGCAGTAATGTGATGCTGGCATTGTGAAGAAGCGAGCGCGAAGCTTTGGATGATTTCATCTTTTCCGTTCTGACCAAGAGAAAGATTGACCTAAACTAAATGGCATACACATTATTACGATTTCAAGTTGGCGCAAAATCCACATTTTGCAACCGATTTTAAAGCAAATTTATAGTCAAATGGAATAGATTGTTGCATTTAAATTGACCCACGGAATGGCGAGTAATTTATTTTTTATTGTGAACGTACATTACCAGCTGTATGCGTATCTGAGAAAGATCGCTCAGTAGAGCCTGTCAGCTCATCAGCCTTTCCTGGGACGAAACTAAGTATGTGTTTTCGTGTTTTGGCCTTGTGAAATTTAAAAAATGAAAGATAAAAGATACTTGAAATAGAGAAAAAAAAATGGAAACAAGAAGAGAAATGAAATTGGAAAAAATGAAACTTATGAAAGATAAGCTACAATAGGGAATATTTCATGCAACAAAGGCTTTTTTAGTCAATAGGCAGAGAACTGAAAATCGGGAAAAAGCGAATGTGGAGTAATTTTCAAAACAATAACATGTGGTAAGAGTAAAAAGCAAACTTAGATTTAGTCTGGACATATGCAATTAAAAAACTCCCCGCCCATGACTTTGCCCTTTTCGAAAGGGCAAATTATACTGTTTATAATACCTTTCATTAGTATTGCTTCCTCTGGCTTATCCAATCAGCATTCAGGATTTGCACCATGTGACTGGTCATTAAATTCCCATAATGCCCTCCACCTCAGGGCATTAAATCTCACAACAATGCCCTCCATTGAAATTATAGATTAGGCACTTATAAGCCTTGACAATGACACAAGTCAGTTTTTAATTGTTTCACTTCACATATTTCATTATTTGGCATTCAAATTATATACCCAACACTAATACTATTGATTTTTCAGCCTATGATGCGAAAATAACGAAGTTCAAGCAGCTGCGGAAAGCTGATGATGAACTGGAACACGGAATGAAGTACAACATTGTTGAAGACGGCCATGACTTTTCTGTGGATGGCGCTACATTAAAGTAAGTTTATCCAATTTCCACAAGAACCAAACCATTTGCTTCATAGCTATATTGTCCAAATATGCCGCCGTAGTGTTGCCAGAGATACACTGGCTGTCACCAGTGTGCTTTCCAATTCTTAGCCAGGATTTTGAAGGTGGGTTTTTTTCAACTCGCTGAACATTTTTGGGTGTCCTTACTCACTTGCAGCATACTGCAATAAATTATGAATTGAATTCCAAGGTTATACCACATAAAAAAATCTATTGCCTGAGTATTACCAGAGCATTGACAAGTGGGTCTGTTTCCTAAATTGATCAGTCTTAGGGCTGGATATCGATAACCGGGAACTTAGTGAAACTGGTAAATGAAAAAAAAAAGTTAACTGTTTGGGCACTCCAAAATAGAAGGTTTGTTCTAGCACATTGCGCACCTTAGTTTGGTATTTGTGTTTTGAGCAATATGCTCATATATTTACACATTTGCATGTATAATACTATTGTTATGCTGTTTGTTGTTGCTTTTTTAAGGACTCTCAAGTACCCAAGTATCGTATTGCTCCGTGCGTTATGGGGGCTGACATCGCTTATCTAATTATTTAATGGGTTTTGTGCAATGGCAAACTTCTTGTTTGTGTGATGTATTGTCCATTACATATCTAGCTCTAGTTTGAATACAACATGAACTGTTATCATACAAAAATGACTTTCTTAAATGTTTGCCTTTTTGCACTTTTATCATTAAGGGCAATTTTTCATCAAATTTTTTTCTAAATGTATTGTTTCGTTTGATCAAATCAGTTTATCATATCGTTTACTCTTAAAGGATCTTCAGCTCTAATAGGGTCCAACATTGGGCCCCAATGTTTCATTGTTTTTTCAAAGGGCAATTTATCCTCAAAAAAACGTTAATTTTTTTTCCGTCTAATCAAAACTTTTATCATATCGTTTACTTTTAAAGTATCTTTAGCCCTAATCCAGCCGAATGTTGTTGAAGCCATTATGACACTAAAGACGAGGGAAGTCTTGAGCTGTCTTTGAAAAACTATGCTTTATTCCATCCAACTTGACTACTCCATACAGTTACACAGCATTGAATGATCAGTCAAACCAGTTTCTGGTAGTGTTCAGAAACGGTAACGTTCACTAACATCCCAACACTCTCATGGCTGTGTTCAGTCATGAATCGTTTATAAGTTTTCAACATGATATTACATTAACCCATTCATGCCTGTAGCTGCCAAAACTGACTGACTATTTTGCTGATATCTCTCTAATAAAAAATATTTTCAGAAAATATTTGAAGAAGAGATGTTAACCACAACTTTGTAAGCAACTCTCTTTCAAATATTTTCCAAATTCAAGCTTAATTAAAAAGTTATTTCCATAAGTATCACATGTCCAGACGACACGTGTCAAGGAAATGCCCAGGCATGAATGGGTTTAACTAAAGATTATGTTCAACAAATGTTTCATTGTTTTTTCAGGGCTTTGTATACACCTGGCCACACAGACGACCACATGGCGCTCTACCTTAAAGAGGAGGAAGCGATTTTCTCGGCAGACTGTATACTGGGAGAGGGTACTTGTGTACGTATATATGTTAACCCTGATGCTCCTGGGAACTAAGGTGGCCGACACAAAATGATGCAAAAACCTGAAAATGACTGAAACCCTGGCATATCAGTACTCAAATGAGAGTACTCAGCGAGAGATCTATCCAATGAATACCAACATGACAGGGTTTAGATGGTTTTCAAAAATCTTTGTGTTTGTGTGTGATTTGGATGAGAGTAGTCTCAGCATTGGGAGACTACTTTTGTCCAAAGCACAAGGATGCAACGATTTTTGGAAAATCATCTAAACCCTGTCATGTTGGTATTCATTGGACAGCTCTTGCTGAGTAATCTCAGATGAGTACCCATGTGCCAGGGTTTCAGTCATTTTTCAGCTTTTTGCATAATTTTGCATTGGCAAATCCGCCACCAGCAGCATAAGGGTTAACCCATTAATGCCCACTAGCAACCAAAATCAGCCTGGCAGTTTCAGTGAAGTCTTTCAGATGAAAGCAAATTCCAGAAAGTATTAAAGGGAGGCTTTGGTTTCGTACAAAAACTTGTTTGAACTACCTTTATACTACACATAATCACTTCCTGATTGCATTTCCATTCTCCCATGCTAATTTTGGCCTAAACAGCAATTTGTGTATTAAGCCCCTTCCTGCTGGTGTATAGCAACAGGTCCCCATAGCAACCCCAGCAGGAGGTGCTGCATACAGTGAGTGGATTCATCACCCTCACTGGCACCCTCACTGGCTGCTTTAGTACAGGGCAAGGTGCATGTTCAGGTAGTTTCCTTAAATGGGCAGTGTTTTTAGATAAAAAAAATGGTAAAATACTGCTCAGCCTATGACTGCTATAGCTACTGTGGAACCTCAGGATTAAGTTTTCATCGGATACCTAAGGATGTTGTAAGAAGGAAACAATGGATTTCTGCATTGAAACTGAAAAGGCAGCTGAAGTGGGACTGTGTTTGGATTTGTTCAGACCATTTTACACCTGATTCATATGAGAACACTAAACATGAACTGGGTCTGCACAAGAAAAAGAGATTGAAGAAGAATGCAATCCCAACTATATTTAGCTACAAAAAACAGGAAGAGACTACTGGACGCAAACGAAGGATTGAGGAACGTGAACGTAAACAGGTAAGGATTCTCGATAAATCTTTTCATTTTAAGAATTATCTTTAATACCTCATTTCAGAAATACTTTACTGGTTTCCTTTCATCAATATCTGAATGTTGATCCCAATGCTGCCTGATTTTGTAATGAAAAAGGGAAACCTGTTTGTGAGCAGTTGATGTGAGAAATGCTTCTTTTTAAAACATTTAAAAAATAATTCATGACCTTCCTACCAATTGTTAATGCAAATGGTGTAAATGTTTCTCCAACCCTTTTCTACAATATCCCTTTACTATGCATACTTAAAACTTATTTTTTCATACGCATCTGTTTAACTTATCATTTAATAAGGCAAATTTCTACAGAACAATGAATAGAGTAAATGAGGGAAAATCTTAAAAATTGCTGGATTTATGTGACTTGTTTGTGATAATTATTTGGTGGGTGAGTAACTGCCATTGTCTTCAATTAGCAAATTGCATTTATTTGAGTGCACTTTGCATCGTGGGGGTTAAAGCCATATCAAATCTTTCCAAGTGCAATAGAAAGAATTAGTTTTAAAAAATAAGTTTTAAGTATGCATTGTAAAGGGATATTGTAGAAAAGGGTTGGAGAAACATTTACACCATTTGCATTAACAATTGGTAGGAAGGTCATGAATTATTTTTTAAATGTTTTAAAAAGAAGCATTTCTCACATCAACTGCTCACAAACAGGTTTCCCTTTTTCATTACAAAATCAGGCAGCATTGGGATCAACATTCAGATATTGATGAAAGGAAACCAGTAAAGTATTTCTGAAATGAGGTATTAAAGATAATTCTTAAAATGAAAAGATTTATCTAGAATCCTTACCTGTTTACGTTCACGTTCCTCAATCCTTCGTTTGCGTCCAGTAGTCTCTTCCAGTTTTTTGTAGCTAAATATAGTTGAGATTGCATTCTTCTTCAATCTCTTTTTCTTGTGCAGACCCAGTTCATGTTTAGTGTTCTCATATGAATCAGGTGTAAAATGGTCTGAACAAATCCAAACACAGTCCCACTTCAGCTGCCTTTTCAGTTTCAATGCAGAAATCCATTGTTTCCTTCTTACAACATCCTTAGGTATCCGATGAAAACTTAATCCTGAGGTTCCACAGTAGCTATAGCAGTCATAGGCTGAGCAGTATTTTACCATTTTTTTTATCTAAAAACACTGCCCATTCAAGGAAACTACCTGAACATGCACCTTGCCCTGTACTAAAGCAGCCAGTGAGGGTGCCAGTGAGGGTGATGAATCCACTCACTGTATGCAGCACCTCCTGCTGGGGTTGCTATGGGGACCTGTTGCTATACACCAGCAGGAAGGGGCTTAATACACAAATTGCTGTTTAGGCCAAAATTAGCATGGGAGAATGGAAATGCAATCAGGAAGTGATTATGTGTAGTATAAAGGTAGTTCAAACAAGTTTTTGTACGAAACCAAAGCCTTCCTTTAAGTAATGATGATTAGAACAATGCTAACAACTCTTCTTCAAATATTCTGTGAAATCAACCTTTGAATTTCTAAGATATTGTCAAAAGTATCATAGGTCTAGGCGATAATTCATGGGCAGGCACTGACATTAGTACTAGCCCGCTTGCCCTGGCAAGTGGATTTTTGAAAAAAGGGCATTCGGGCAAGTGCATTTTATTTTCCCCGAATGGGCAAGCTGATTTTCTGAACACTAAACACATTTTCATTTATAGTGAATGGCCCAAATACCCAGAAATATTCAAACAATGCAACACAACTGAAAATAAATTTGTTTTCTCTTTAAATCCATGCCAAACGATACATGCCTTTCTAGCATATGTTATAACTTATTTCGGGCAAGTCAAAATTTTGTTGGGCAAGTGAAAATCATTAACTAATTGCCCGGCATGGCAAGTAAGTTCTGAAAATTATGTTGGTGCCTGATGGGTTAACAATCATATCTAGGGTTGCCTATAATTTATGCACTGATGAAGCATCAGATTTTGTGCAATTATGTGCACTGCAAGAAACAAAGGCTTTTCTTAAACCATTAATGCTCGCAGCGGCCAGAAGTAGCCTGACAATTTTGGTGAAATATTTCAAGCTAAAGCATATTTGAGAAAATATTTGAATGAAAAATGTTACTCAGAACATTACCATCACCTTTCCTTAAAGTATATTGTGAAATTACACTTAATTCTGAAGTTATTGCCAAAAGTATAACCGTTCCAGACAACAATTTCTAGAGGAGCTATTAAGCATTAATGGGTTAAGTTTATTCACAGAATATTGATATCTAAAATCATAAAATATGAATACATTATTATAAAAAATATAAGTATATTAACTCATTCTTGCTTGGGAATCATTCTATGCTATAGAAGGGGATTTAAAAGTAATATTATTTTAAACGTTTTGAGTGATTGGATTAACCATATTTTATACTTGATGATATTGTGAACTGTAAATTTCAGATTTTTGAAGATTTGTTTGACTACATGAAATCACTAGAAAAGATTCTTGCCCTGAAACCGAAGGTGAGTGACGTAGGAAACAAATAACAATACACTCTAAAAGCTTTGGTTATCTTCTTTTTCTACTCCTCCCTATTCTTTTCTTCTTCCTCTCTATACCTTCCTTCAAGTCTCGATACCTAAAGGCAATGTACTGTACTACTTTGTAACCTTGGGGCCCTCGGACTACTTGTAAACATGCCAGAGGGCCTCAGGGAAAATCCTTACCATTGGACTGAGTTACCCTCTTTAAATAAAGATTATTATTATTATTATTATTATTATTATTATTATTATTTTTGTTATTATTATTATTATTATTATCATTATTATTATTGTTATTATTATCATTATTATCATTATTATCATTATTATTATTATTATTATTATTATTATTATTATTATCATTATCATTATTATCCTGCATAATCTTCAATATCTTCTCTATCATCCTTTTCTTCAACTTCTTCTCCTCCATATTTGTTTCATTCTTGTTCTTCATCTTTTATCCATCTTTCAGTCATTTTAAAACCTTTTTTGCATAATGTTTTCTTGGCCATTTTAGCCACAGGGTTAAGTTGACAATTGTAAAATCTTTGGGCATAATAATAACCAAGGGAGAGACCACAATATATTCAGATACACATGTATTTATAGTCTGTCTGACTTGAGTTTGGCTAATAGCTTTTTTCTCTTTTTTCCCACAAAAAGTTTGTTTTTGCCTTCCAAACTTGGCAAACCTCTTAGGAGCACTAACGCGTGTATGTATAAACTTACTTTTTGTCTCAACTCCGCAAAATGTTGATTTTGCTCATTAGGTCCCATAATAAAATTTGCCCATTGCCAACAATGACAATTTTTGTTTGTACTGTTGGCAATTGTTGGAAATGGGCAAATTTTACAATGGGACCTAATGAGAAAAATCAAAAAATATGTTTAAACATACACTCAATAGTGCTCCTAAGAGGTTTATCAAGTTTGGAAGGCAAAAACGAACTTTTTGTGGGAAAAAAGAGGAAAAAGCTATTAGCCAAACTCAAGTCAGAAAGACTATAGTTATTGATTGGGGAAAAAGCTGAATATCCTAATTATTAATCCTAATGCAATGTCATGGCAAAAATATTCAATTGTTTGATTGTAATTGACATTTCTAGAGATTCCTAACAAAAGTTGGTCTCTTGATATGAGATATTTTAACCCTTATGCTGCTGGTGGCTAATTTGGCAAATTTTAAATGATGCAAACACCCTGGAAAATGACTGAAACCCTGGCAAATGGGTACTCATCTGAAAGTACTCAGTGAGATCTATCCAATGAATACCAACATGACATGGTTTCGAGGGTTTTCAAAAATCTTTGCGTCTTTGTCCTTTGGAACAAAGTAGCCTCAGCATTGAAAGGGTTAAGGTTTGAGTATTTGAATAAGGGAATGGTATCAGTACTTGATACAATATCAATATCAGATAGGAAAAAGTATTGTAGCGTTTTGAGATCTGTTGAACCAATACTGCTTAACAATATGAAATTGACTTAAATCCTCCCTGGAAATCTCCATACGAAAGCAGTTCGATATTTATTAGTGAGATTTCTAAAGTTGACCGAGTTAAATTTGACAAATTGCAGTTGCTGGGAGGCAGGAAATATCATTCAAAATAGATATTGTATCAGTGAGGAAATATCAATATTGTATTTTGTTCCAATCCCTAGTCTAAATACAGTCAGATACCTTTCTGGGTAAGACCCTGTAAGGTAGGGCTGTAATTGACATCCATTTTTCGATTCTGATTATTTCAATTCGATTTTGAAGAACTGCACTAATTCTCACAATGCTAAGACAATGAAAGTTTTCCCAACCTTTTTGTGATTGACTACTTGAGTTTCTATTCAAAATTCTTATTAGTTTTGGCTAAAAAAGGAAAACAGATGGTGTGAAAGGCTGAGAAAATGTGTTTACTCTACAATCGATTAATTGGCATAACAATTGACATAATAATTTTTTGGATTAATTGGAAAATTTATTTTGATGGATGGATTCTTGTCTTATCAATGACGTCCCTACTGTAAGGCATTACACTATCCTCTATGCAGAAAAATATTTACATATATTTTTGATGATTATGGTTGTAAGTTTGTAATACATATTTTATTTGTTTGTTGTTTGTTTGTTTTTTTCCGTAACAGGTCATCTACCCAGGTCATGGGCCGGTCATCAATAACCCAGTTGAGGTGATCACGGAATACATCAAACACAGGAACATGCGCGAGAGCCAGATTCTGGACCGCCTTCTCGAGAATAAAGATACGGCGCTGACTGCCATGGAACTAGTGAAAATTATCTATACGGTAGGTAGGGATGGGTACCTTTAAGAACAAAAGTGTAATGTACATTATTGGTAGCAATGAAACCGTGTTTCAATGGTCCTGTTAATGTTACTTATTTATTCATAAAACCTTTTTTCAACAATTTGCTGTTTAATTGGTTTTAGGACTCTTACTGAGCTACAGCAAATGTTCAACTTAAGTAGCTTATCAATTAATCTTTATGTAATAAACTTCATCATTGGTTTCAGGAGAGGCAAGGGCATTTCTACTGAGCTACAGCAATTTTTGAATGTAAGGTTTTTAAATACCCTTCTAATGCTGAGGCTCCTTTCGTCCAAGGCACAAGGATGCAAAGATTATTGAAAATCTTCTAAACCCTGTCATCCTGGTATTCATTGGATAGCTCTCACTGAGTACTCTCAGATGAGCACCCGTGTTCCAGGGTTTCAGTTATTTTTCAGGTTTTTTGGCATTATTTCATATTGGCCAATTAGCCACCAGCAGTATAAAGGTTAAGCAGATTTTGCTGTAATAAACTTCATTATTATTTTCAGGAGACCCCGGAACATCTTCACAGAGCGGCAGCCAACAATGTCACTCACCATCTCGAAAAGTTACTGAAAGAAGGCAAAGTTGGTAAGTCACAGGACGTTTGTATTGTATTGTGTGCTTTATGACTACATCGTAAATTCTCAGAAATTTAGACCATCCTAGGAATTTGGGCCACTATACCATTCTGGCAAAATAATCAATGGGAAATCTGGGCAAAACATCAGGGTATTTTCAGAAAACATGGACCAACCTGAACCCATAAAAATTGTAATTATTAAAAAGTGTCCCTAATTACTGAGAATTTACGGTAGATTGTCATGGAAAATCATACACTGCAACTTTTCATCAAATAAATGAAAAAAACATGTTACAAATGAAAATATAAATCCTATGGTAATATGGGTACTCATCTGAGAGAGATCAGCAAGAGCTATCCAATGAATACCAACATGACAGGGTTTAGATGGTTTTAAAAAAAATCTTTGCATTCCTGTGCTTTGGGCGAAAGTAGCCTCAGCATTGGTAGGGTTAACCTATTCATGCCTGTACCACCCAAAAACATCCTGACCTTTTTGTTGCTATCTTTGTGACCAGCAGGATTTTTGGTATTTCAAGAAGTGCTCATCACAAATCAACCCACAACATTCCCTAAATATTTCCCAAACTAATGTCTAAATCTGAAGTTATTTTCAAAATTGATGAATACAGACAACAACATCAAGTAACTCCTAAACACCTATTTTGCCTGTAACGCCTAAAGGGACCTCGCAATTTTTATTATATCTCTGCGACACAGACATTTTTTTAGAAAATATTCAAAAGGAGAAATGATGCTCACAACCAAATACATGACTCTCCTTCAAATGTTTTGTTATTCTATGAATGATTTAAAAGTTATTTTCAAAAGTATGATAGGTGCAGACAACACATGTCAATGAGATCTACAGGCATAAATGGGTTTAACCCATTAACACTCAGAACAGCCAAAAGTGGCCTGACGATTTTGGAAATATTTCACTTACAAACACATTTTCTTGAAAACATTTGATGGAAAAGTGTTGATCACAAGCCAAACAAGAACTCTCCTTCAAATATTTTGTGAATTTTTGCTTTATTCAAAAGATATTTTCAAAAGTATCAGAATAGCAGACGACACTTTCTAGAGAAACTCTTCAGTGTAAATGGGTTAATATCTTTAACACTGATATTACTTTATGGTTTAAGATTGACTTAACTGCTGACTACCGTAAATTCATGCAAATCTCGGACACTTTTTATTAATTACGATTTTCATTGGCTGATGGTGGCCGAAATTTACTGAAAATAGCGATCAAATGTCAGACACCGTGGCCGAGATTCGTCGATATTATCAA
This sequence comes from Maea johnstoni, assembly GCA_963942565.1. Taxonomy (NCBI): domain Eukaryota; kingdom Metazoa; phylum Annelida; class Polychaeta; order Spionida; family Magelonidae; genus Maea; species Maea johnstoni. The sequence goes on from OZ012700.1 coordinate 32,139,152, forward strand.
TTGAAACGAAAGCTATACATGTAGATGGAACTCAATGTTAGAGCGCTATAAACAAATGAAAATAAAAAAACATCAAAAGTAAAACATTGATATCTAATATGATTTCAACCTCCTCAATCGATACATGTAATTTGTATTTAGAAACGATCATGTTTTGCACCACAAATCAACGATTGAACACAAAAAGCAAGTGTTGATTTGTGGTCGCCATTTTGTCACTTCCAAGTTCGCCAACTTTCAGGCCAAACAACACAGAGATAAAATTCTCAGAGCAGTGAAAATCTACAATAAAAAGATAATTTAAAACATATATCGATTGCCTACCTTGTTATCCTCCTTATGGAGTCTTTATTTTGTGTTGTACCATCAGTTATAGCCTTTTTCGAAGGCTTTAAACATGATGGTCAACAACATTGTCAGGCACTGTTTACGGCGAATTCGATTCCACAATCTATTAGCCGTAGACATTGGACCTGTTTACTATCTATTTCTTTTTATTGTGTAAAGTGCGGCGAGGAGACCGCAAAAAATGCCGAAATGCCGATTTTTCAAAATGGCGGCTTGAAAAAAGTGTGAAGAAATTTGCTTCGTACTTGTTTTAAAATGATCGTTTCTCATATAGAATTAATTCATTTTGGAAAATAAAGTAGATATTCCTATTCCCTGACATCCATTTAATGTAAATATCAACTTTATTGACTTAAGGATGTCAGGGATAAAGGAATAGAGAACTTAAATACAACTGGAAGTGCTCAATTCAGTAGCTGCGAGTAGACATCTTAGCATGTGAGCAGTTCACTAATTACTAGCAACATTTATGAAGCTGATAAAGCTTATTAATGTAATAAAAAAATGTAATAAAACTTTCCAAATGTATAGTTAAAGATTGGATTTCCAATTTTTGGACTCCCTGTTGGAAAATAATGTTAGATCCATAATCAGTTAGTTACCTATTCTGTGTATAGATGGCACCACCTTTTGGTGTAAACTCTCAATAATTGGTCAGTTGCCTTGGGGAATTTGGAATTTCGATCATCATCACTTTTTCTGCTTTAAATAGTCTATTTTGGAATAGCCAGCTGTAAGTAGTGGAGGAAACCCAGAAAAAACTGCCAACTCCAAGTCACTGGCAACTTCCTCAAATTCCCAGGGGGGATTGAACTTGGGCAGTGGTTAGAGACAGGGAGCAGTCAGTAGCAATGCATTAGGCCAGTTGGCCATCAGGGCAGGCTCTCTTATCTTACCCTAGGAGTGGATATCTGATTATATATATTTTAATCATCGCGTGGCTCGCAACTGACACTGAGACTTAAGAAAAAACAAGTTTTATTTTAGGAAATCTGGTGGAAATTGGGGAGTTTTGGCCATAGCTAGGCCACACATGCATTAGAAGCATCAGTTGATATAAAAATGTTGTCAGCTCAGAATTTCCGAGCGATTAATTTTAAAACTTCAGTGCTCCGATCGGAGGCCCCAGTGACCGAAAGCTCGAGCTTTCGAGTGCTCATCCCACCACTACTGTTTTACCCCCTCCCCCTACTGTGAAAGAGAATGCAAACTAAGCATGCATGAGTGACAGATGTGTCTATTAGCTATTGTGTCTTGATAAATCATGTCATATTGTGAGAGAGAGCGTAAGACATGCAATGCTTGAGTGACAGTGCCTATGCAAGGTGGATGTGTCTATATGCATCATTTAATTCTGTGAAAAGGACCGTAAACCATGTGAACTATTTGTTTATATGTGTCATTGTCATATGACCTTGTGAAAGAAAACTCTAGATATGCAACACTTGATAACCAAGTAACGATTGTCTATGTTTTCACTCTACCCTGTAAAAGTAACCCCATAACATGCAACTTAAAATTATTTAGTTTGTGTGTGTGTATATATATATATATATATATATATATATATATATATATATATATATATATATATATATATATATATATATATATATATATATATTTATATATATATGTATATATATATATATATATATATATGTATATATATATATGTATATATATATATGTATATATATATATATATATATATATATATATATATATATATATATATATATATGTATATATATATATGTATATATATATATAATATTATATATATACATATATATATATATATATATATATATATATATATATTTATATATATATATATATATATATATATATATATATAATATATATATATATATATATATATCATGATTTCAAAGTCCACTGTAATTTGACCTATGTTTTAACCTTTCATCTTTCTTTTTCAGACTGTGTCGGTGACAATTCAAATAAGAAGTGGAGGTTGAAGGCTTCTAGGATGTGATTTGGGATTCTAGGGCATTCTTGGAGATCCTAGGGCATTCTTGGAGATTCTAGGACATTCTTGGGGATTCTAGGACATCTTTGGAGATACTAGGACATTCCTGCAGATTTTTAGGACATCCTTGGAGATTCTAGGACATTTTTGGTAATTCTAGGACATCCTTGGAGATTCTGGGACATCCTTGGAAATCTAGGACATCATAAGTGATTCTAGGACATTCTTGGAGATTCTAGGATATCCTTGGAGATCCTAGGACATCATAGGTGATTCTAGGACATTCTTTGAGATTCTAGGATATCTTTGGGCATTCTAGGACATCCTTAAAGATTCTAGGACATCTTTGGGCATTCTAGGACATCTGTGGAGATTCTCGGACATCCATGGAGATTCTTTGATGTTCAAGGACATGCTTTGTGATATCCGGATGATAAAGAACAAATTGGTTTCTTGAAATTGTTGGGATGATTTTTGATATTGTCGGACATTTTTAGACATCTTTGCAGATATTACTGTAAATTCTCAGTGATTTGGGACACTTTTTAATGAAGTACTGGTATCTTGAAGTTTTAAAATGTCCTTGGTCATTCTGGAACTTGCTTGGTGATTTTTTTATACCTGAATTGAATAAAGATTATATGGTGTTCATCAGGTTTGAGGACAAATGTGTCCTTCAGTCCGATTTGAAAGAACTTACTTCTGCAGTTATCTTTTAATTTATGGTTAAATCAATTGAATATTACTGGTGCTACTTTAACTGTTTGGGTAATTCCAAATTGTTACCCATGATCTTAATTATTGGCAAGGAGAAAATGATGGGGGAATTTTTCAAATTTAAACATCACTTTCTGTCCAAAAAAATTCTGCATGAAAAGTTACATCACATGATACGCACAATTGAAATAGACAATGAAACATGACGTATGTTTCTAGGCATCTCTTCTTAGAATTCAAGGATCTTGTGAACAAAATATGTTCCTGGTTTATCAGTAATAAGGGCTTTCATTATTAATGCAACATGTGGTCAAATTAACCAAAAAAAAAAAGAAAAGCAATTATAAAAAAAGATTATAGAACAAAATATATATATATAAAAAAATGAAATGAAATAAAATGAATTTTTATCACAGGGTCTTAGCCGGGATTTTGAAACTGGGTGCCCAAAATTAAAATTGTGAAATTTTGGGGCTTCCAAATTTTTAAGGGGACCACAATATACTCAGATTTCAACCATAAACATGTATAGATTTATCAAAATAAGGCATGATTTCCTTATATAATGTCATGGGAATTACATTGAGATGAAAAGAAATTCAATTATATGCTTCAGATTGACATTTTAAGAAATTCCTCTAATTTTTTTTTGATGTTCTGAGGGGTGGTTTTTGAGGGTTTGGGTGTCCAAAAAGACACCCAGACGCCCTGCTGGCAAGGACCATGTTGTATCATCTACAGTGCAGACATTTAATTCCTACACCAGTTGTTCAGTAGTTTGGATACACCTGGTTGTCTGGTTGTCTGATGATCCTCTGCAGCTAGGGTGAGATTAGGGTGAGGCATATATAAATACCATATTCACCCGAATAAGTGCACATGGAAGTAGCTACGTAGAAAATTCACCAGAAGGGATATTGCCAATCTTTTTTCCGTTTTTACACCAATCAGGTGCATTTTTTTTATAATTTTAATTTGATAATTATAATGAATTTCTTCATCTATTTAGGCCTAACAAAAAGTTGTTCGTTTCCTGTAACCCTACCCTTACAAGTTTTTATTCAAAAAAATCCCTACCCTTCAGTTTTTTCCGCTCTCGCAACTCCCAATTAACATAAAACATCCAAGAAACACACATTTTTGACCAAAAAGATAATCCAAAAAATTTGGACCCTATTTATTTTCAGACCGTTACAGGAAACAAACAATTTCTTTTTTTAGGCCTTAGTACAGGATTGCATGTCTGCTCTGTAACTTTGTTTGTGGTTTATAAAAAAATAAAGAATTGACATGTTTGATTAAAAAATGACTTGGGTGTTTTTGATGACCAGATTTTGTTTGTTTACGTATTTGCCCTCTATTTAGTGGTACCAGGTATGTAAGAAAATTGCCAGAGACTTCATGTGGTAGTGTAAATTGCCCCAACTCTGTTAAAATAATTTTACTTAGACTAATTATAGAGTACTTCTCAACAAGATGTTTTTTTTGTTAGTCATGACCAATGTACTGCTAGGGACCGACGTTAACTTTTGAAAGCACTTGCCCATTTGGGCAGAGTGACCCCAAGTTTTGCTTGCACTAATAAAAATTCAGCTTGCCCCCCAAAATGTTATTTTGCACTTTGTTCATTATCAACACAGTGACATCCTATTTTGGGTGCCTCTTTAGCATTTTTATGAGAATAAACTCTATAGAGGCATACAATTTAGAATGACAATCACTGTGAAGGGCATTTTTTTGCCGAAATAATGATGATAATCTCGGTCTTACTTTTGTATGGGGTATTAAAGTGGGAATATTGACTTGCCTGTTCGGGCTTTTAGAATACACCATGAACTTGCCCGAAACCATGTTTTTTACTGTCGAACTTGCCCCGGGCAATAGGGCAAGCCTTAGCGTCGGACCCTGACTATTAATTTTTCCAATACAAAAGAATGCAAAAAAAAACTTGAAAAATAACTGAAACCCTAGCAAATGGGTACTCATTTGAGAGTGCTCAGCGAGAGCGCTATCCAATGAGTACCAACATGACATGGTTTAGATGGATTTAGAAAATCTTTGCTTTCTCTGTGCTTTGGATGAAAGTAGCCTCAGCACTGGAAGGGTTATGTATCTGTTGAAGGAACTACAGTAATGGTTAATGTGGGTGAGGCCATTCCAATTTACTTACTTGTCTTACAAGCTTTGTTTGGAAAATAAATCCTGTCAGACTCCAAAAATAAGAAAAAAAAGTCACCTTTGGTGTCTTACGGACGAAAGTGGTTTAGAAATTTTCTGTCAGACTCCAAAAAAAAAAAAAAAAAGTGCAAGTTTTAAGAATATTCTTTGTAAGGGTGATTCAATCACCTACAGGAAGCTATCATTGCATTTTAAAACTTTTTTTTTTATTCCAAAATGGCTCATTTCCTACCTCCTGAGCTCGTAAGACAAGTAAATAAATTGGAGTGGCCTGAGCAGGACAGAAAATAAGATTACATTCCAAGTAAAATAATACTGAGATATTTATTTACAAGATTCAACAAAAAGTCACAGTAAGACAAAAATGATATCTTACAAATCACTAACACATGAACATCCATATAAAACGTATACACACATAATACCTACAACCGAAACATTCTTTGAGAGCACTAACAAAAATAACAAAATTTGCAATGGTTGTACGGGCCATTTCTCTGAACTCAGTCAGTGCTGCCCCCTTTAGGTGTCAATTTTAAAGGATTTCATTCACCAGGCCTAAGAGGAAGACGAGTGGTTCTGGCCCCTGGTGACCAGGGGCCAGAACCACTCGTCTTCCTCTTAGAAAAAATACACTTCTCATTGGAATATCTATCAAATTCTTTTTGGATTTTTTTCTTATATGACGACTACTGTCCTTTCCCACTATTAACATGTGTAGCCACGTCAAACAGTGAGAACTAAACACTGAGGACGAGTTGGTTATAACGAGTTGGTATGGGTACGAGATTAGCGTGAGGACTACTTGACTTGAGGACGACTTGACCAGCCACCGTCTAGCGACAATTGCGCAAGCCATTCCCCCTCTAACCGTGAAAAATAGGGGGGGGGGGGGGGTGCGCTTATTCGTGACCGTGCGCAAAATCGGGCGAATACGGTAAGGGAAATGTCATTCCAGAGAAGAGTACACCTTCAGGAGCAAATGGACTGTCACTTTCATTCACCAAACTCATGTCAACAAGACTGAGGAATGTATTTCCCAACCTGATAATCTTTCTTTTGCTGTGTTGTATTTTTTTTGACAAGATTGAATGATATAACACCTTTGATTTATTACTACCAGTGACCATAATTTGGAAGTGCACAAAGTCTCTTTTGTTTTGATTGCATGAAAAAAACATTGTCAAACTGCCACTTTCACAAAATTGTTACTTAAAATTACCAGAATTACCAATATTAATGACCAACCTGGCTGGGCAGGATGAAAAAACAAGCTTGAATACAAGTAATATAATAGAAAGACATTTATTTACTTAAAACATAGACATGATACATAAGACAAGTAACAGTAACAAATGATTATCATCTTATTATGGAAGGAAGTAATAGGTTTTTATGTCGCTATTAGCCACATGAGTCATCATGATGAGACTGAAACCTAGAACTGGGAAAAAAATCCCTTCCTCTTCAAGAGTAGTTCGAAGGAATCTTTCAGTTGCAGAAGGACCATAGACAGCACTCCACAATGCCACACATTTATATAGCAACCTTTTGACCATGCTTAGGAACCAGGCATCGTAACCACTAGGCCACAACAGATTCAATTTGTTTACTTAAAACATAGACATAATTCATAGGACAAGTAACAGTAACCAAAAAATGATTTGCATCTGATTAATCATCAATACATCATTATACATGGACACTCATTAAGTATATACATACGCAAGGAAATATTAGTAGTACAGTGAATTGTCACCTGAACTATATGTGTCCCTACCCAATGCCACACTACCCTTCTATATCAGCACGTTAACAGTTTTGGAACCTATATACTTTTATCTATATTCTTCATTACAGTAGAGAATGTAGTCCTCGATTCTGTGGTCATGGTGTGGGATAAAGTCATCCTCATCACTGTCGAGTTCCTCTTTGTGTTGCTTTAAGTTGAAAAAGGAGCCCTTATTATCCACAGAGTCAAAGGCCTCATTGTAATCAATGAAGTCCTGGTTTCTATCCAGCTCACTAGCAATCGAGACGTCCTTGACAAACAGTTCTTGAGCAAAATGTCGGAGCTCACGGATTCCATCAAATCCCTTCATTCCACATTTGGCCCCAGCTACCCTGCAGCCAAACGTGATGGCCTCTTTGATCGTCTTGCCATCATTGAGGGCTAAAATCGTCGCTGCGTTGAAGGTGTCTCCCGCGCCCAGCGTGTCTATGACTTTAGATGGAGGAAAGCACGAAGATGTGACTAGAACGCCCTCTGGTGTCATGGCGGCTGCACCCTCTGATCCCCAAGCACATATCACAGTAGCCCTTTAATGTAAGATAAAAAGTTGTAGATAACAACAACACCAATAAAAATAAAAATAATGATGATGATAATAAAAAAATAGTAAAAATAATATAACAATGATAACAACATTATTATGAATAGTAATAATAATGATAATAATAATATGATAATAATAGTAGTAATAGCACTACTACTACTACTACTACTACTACTAATAATAATAATAATAACAATAACAATTATAATAATCATAATATTACTGATGAATGACCCCCATTAGAGGTTGATGACTATCTATAGCTGTTTGTTAGTAGTGGAGTGACCATTGGCAGACTCTGCAGGTAACACACACTATTGTCTTCTTCAATGGTGTCCAACAGGAGTTGGCACCTCCTGGGGAACCCTAAGCTGGTATGGCACCCTGCCCGTCTTATAATAGAAGGAGGAGGTGTGGATCTGTCTATGGATACCCTGGATCTAAAGTATCCCTCGGTCCTCTTCGGATCTAAAGGCTCTGCTCCTACTCTCCCTCTTTTTCGTCTTTAATCTAGAATTATTATGCTTTGTCATTGTTCTTCAACAATGACTAAGTACTTCAACAATGACAGAGTACCACTTTTGGGTAATATATCATGGCAGCCTTTGTGTGCCGATATGTGCCTTTTAATCTCAGTCACTCCCCATTGGCAGTTGTTGGAGTCAGTGAGCAGTTAAATGTGATGTACTACTACTATATACCAATAAGGACAGCTCCTGAACAGTATACAAATATGCCATGGCAGTGTGGGTATCCTGATGGAATGTCCTCGGGAAAACCATCCTCCTGAGGGGAGACATTCCATTAGGATACCCACACTGGCATGGCATATTTGTTTTATTATACCGAATAAACCCCAATTTGGTAAAATATCAATGAACACAACAATGACTGCCGGTAGATCCAGTGAGAACGGTGGACATTTCGCCAGTGGACATGATGGAATGGCCAACCTTTGTAAGCCAATCACGGCTTACGATTTTCATGTGAGGTAAAATAAAATATAATGAAGCATGAATATAGCCTACCCTTCTCTCACCAACTTGCCGAATTCTTCCACTGCTTCCGTCATAGATTTGTATCCATGCTTTTGGGAGAAATCTCGACTTACAAATATAAAATCTGCCATGCCTAGTAGAATTTCTGTAACGAACACAAATAAACTTAAATTCATCATATTACTTTTTCAGGAGACTAAGGACAGATGGACATATATAGGGGTGTCGAACTGCTGCACCAGCGTGCGACAGGGACTTCAAAATGTGTGACAAACCAAAAACCTAAAGCACTGTTTAACTGGGAATGTTTTGCAAAACTTGACCAAAAAACTTGATCAGATATTTCACTTAAAATTATTTTTGATGGAAATTGTATCTAAACAACAGTGAATTCTATTTAGTTATAACGTTTATTGATTGGTTTTGGTCTTGACTATTGTAATAAGGGCCAATATAGTAATGCCACTAGGTGGCAATATTCATAGGCATTATCGAACCACGTTCACCAAAAATTGCTGTGCTACAGGACTTATTGATTGTGCTTCAAAACGTACTGGGTATCTATATGTATAAAAATATACACAATGTGTACACATTATTATAGAAATAGATCCTACCTAACTGTCTGTTGTGTCAACCATTATGCATGGCTGACAAAGGGACAGCCATTTTACCCAACTCCTATGGCTAGGAAAAATGGCTGTCTTTATAGTTGTGAAAGATGATTCCTTAGAAAACCTCGTTTGCGCTAACAGCTGTGCTTTTATTTCTTTTGGAAAGCAAGTTTAACATGACAGGCCATTTTACCCAGCTCATATGGCTATACAAAATGGGTGTCTAGTTGTGGAAGATGATTCTTTAGAAAACCTTGTTTGCGCAAACAGCTGTGACTTTTTTCCTTTGGTAAGCAAGTTTAACATGATGAAAAATTCAAACGTTATTATGAAGTTACTCTCTCTCTCTGGTAACAGGTTGAGCTAAACACACAGAGGCTTATAATGGCTGACTTCAATTACGGTGATAGATTTAACACATATTAACACTAACGTATCTCTTTATTCCAGCCTCTCAACACAGAGCAAAATGTTAAATACTAGGCCAACACAGATGTTACATTTTTTGAAGATGGGTGTCCTGCTCGATCAAACAATGATTGTCATAGTAAAGAATTACAACAAGATATGAAGGTGGTATTTAACTATTAGTCTCTTTTCAATTTATAGTCAATTTATCATTCATATCAAAAAGTTTATTAGACTAATACAAAATTGAAATAAAAATCATAATTAATTTCATTTTTCTTGTTTTAATCATTCTATAGCTTATACTTATTCTCATTGTCATTATTATTATTATTATTATTATTATCAATAGACTGTTGAAATGAAGGTCTTTATACTCAGAAAAGCTTTTCAACTAGGTGCAATGGGTCATCAGTAGCTGAAGATGGTAATCAACACTAACATATTGGCATCAGGACTGTGTTGACACCTTATCCGTTACTGTTAAGGTCTACAGAAAGTATATGGGTCCCATGCTCTATCCAACAATTTCATTGATCAAGACTAACATTTTCTGTTACATTTTGTGTTAACACACCTATCATGGGATAGATGTCTGTTACACCTTAACATATGCACATCACTTCAAGAAGCGTGTTACCAGCCCTGGTAACACTAACAGCAAGGTCAACGTCTGTGTTAACACCATACTTGAAGTTAGCCAGAAGATCTTAACATTGAGTGCTATTGTCATTCTCTTACATATCAAATGTAGGTAAGAAGTAAGACCCATCCATATCATATGCTTTCTGTTTTGAAATTCCATAATAAGATGATTCATAGCTATTTCAGGTAGCCATAACTTTGAAAGGAAACAGAACGATTTTGAAAGTGCAACTAGTATGGACGTAAGTGAATTCCAGCAACTTCAAAAATGACGCTAAGGCTTAGCATTAGGACAATAGTGATGCCAGAGTCAAGTCTCAAAATACTAAGTCAATACAGAGAAATACATCTACTATTCTCAGGTCAATACCAGTCATAGCTGTAACTCTATCCCTGCTCACAATTCTCATCAGCCCATCCCCATTTCCACAATTATAATCCATCTGTAAACTATTGTTGATGACTGTTTTCATCAATTATGCATTTAACTAATTTGTTGGGCTGCTTCTGGCCTGTGAGGAATAATTGGTTAAATAAACGCAACTGCACTTCATAGATGGTCCTTCTTATTAAAATGTCCCAAAATCTCGAATTGTGTTGCATAAAAGTAGACCCCATAGCTCTCCTAAACGTAGTTTACTTATAAATCATTTCTCTCATAGAAATTTCACAGTGAGACAATTTTCACACAAACTTAAGCAAATGGTTATAATAATAACACTAATAATAATAATAATAATAATACTAATAATTAATAATAATAATATTGATAATAATAATAACAATAATGATAATAATAACAATAATAATAATAGTAATGATAATGATATAATAATAATAATAATAATAATAATTGTCATGATGATGATAATACTAATAATTATAATAATTATACTACTACTACTACTACTACTACTAATACTACTACTACTAATACTACTACTACTAATAATAATTATGATAATTATGATTAGTATGATTTAATTATAATATATTCAATGGGTAAAATGCAAAACCAGAAATATGAAAATAGACAAAGAAGCCAATAAATGTTACAAAAAAATCCTAAAGAATCATAAGAAAACAAGAGGAATCCCAACCCTTTGAAAACAATTACTGCATCTGTAGAAATTTGCATTCATAAGATTCATAGACAATTCAGTTGCTGGCCTCACCTAGTCCTGGCCGTGGCTTCTCCAGTTCCACTGAGGTACGTATGTATTGGTCCTTGTCCTGCAGGCAACTGTTATGGTTATGTACATGGTGAAGCATGCGGCATATGTCTGGTGCATTAGGACGACCCTGTAAAGGAAGGAAGGAAGGAATTGGATTTGACGTCGCTTTCACCAGCTTAGGTCATATCGCGACAAGATAGAAACCAGGAACCGGGAAGAAATTCCCTACTCTTCACGAATAGTTCCAAGGGGTCTTTCAGTTGCTGAAGGACCATAGACGGTTCCCTACAATGCCGCACATTTATCAACTGAGCACAAGGCCTCCTATGAAAAAGAATAGACGTTTGTTTATTGCCAAATTCTTGCCATTGTGGGATAAAAAGTGCCCATAAGAGGTTAAAACAGAGAAAAGGGTTGTTATTACAGAGAAAGCCATACATTCAATATTCTTCAAATTCCACTTGACTAGATGTATATTTTATTTTCAACCAACGACTGCGAGGTATGCTATTTTATGCATTCCATGTATATACCACTAGAATAAACTGCTATTTATACTATGCATATAATGTGAAAGTTGCATGTAAATGAGGCATGATTTTTGGTTTTTCAGTCACTCCAGTCTCCTTTGCAAATAACTACTGGGTAGTCATGAATTAGCCTTAGATGGAAAATCAGATGACAATAACAATCTGAATTGGAAAGCTTCAATCTGATAACACATTAGCCATGATCTGACACTGATCTGAAAAATGAATGAATCAATTTATAAACATAAGTGGGCGTGTGTCAAGTGTTTTAGCTAAGATACAGATTGGTCACAGTTACTTGACTCACCCCTTTCTTTGGAAAACGGAGGATCCTCTCCAATGCACAGCTTGTGATTGTCATTTAGGTGTTAAACATTTTATTTGATTGTGACGATTTTATCAAATTTAGAGATAGACATTTTAATATAAATAGCTGTAAGTAACTCTTTGAAAAGGTAGCTACCTCAAGGTAGCATTTTATTTTATTTACACGAAATCGGTCTGTTTCCTTTTAAACAACCATGCATGCGAAACATATACTTTGAAACTGTTCATTTTCTATGAACATTCTTATATATTTATTGCTTTGTAATTGTTTCTCTAAAATAAAAGAGGATCATTATTTTTATTCAGATGTTATGACACTAAATGGCCTTTGTGTATCGATGTTCCTTTATCCACTTATTCATTCATTCATTCACTAACTTTTAAAAAATGACACATTATTCAAAATAACATACAAAAAGAGACAAAATCATAGCACAAATGCAGATTTCTCCTATAACCCATTACCTGCCATTTGATTTTCCGATTTAGCACAAAATTCTAGTCAGGTATAAAGAAGGTCTAAAGAAGGTCTAAAACCCACCTCAAAATGGACCCAGCTATATTTCCCATCATTGAAATATATCCTATTGAAGAAGGAGCTATCGAGGTTTGGCAAAGATCTGCAAAGAAAAGAACACATGAAATGCATATATATATATAAATATATATATATATATATATATATATATATATATATATATATATATACATATATATATATATATATATATATATATATATATATATACATATATTTATATATATATATATACATATATATATATATATATATATATATATATATATAAATATATATATATATATATATATATATATATATATATATATATATATATATATATATATATTTATATATATATATATATACACACACATATATATATATATATATATATATATATATATATATATATATATATATATACATATACATATATATATATATATATATATATATATATATATATACATGTATATATATATATATACATACTTACATACTAGGTTTTTGAGCAACCTAACAAAACAGTAATGTTACATATGTTTTTGACGCATGTTATTACAAAGGGTTTGTAAACTTTAAAATGAATGAAAGAGCTTCCAATTTTTTCTATTCTTTGTAAATTTATTTTTAAAGATTTGAAACCCAAAGCAATGTCACTGATTGTCAAGAAGAAAGTCTTAAAGCCCAAAAAGAAATTCTTTGAAATTCTTTAGAAAGAGGAAATAAGACATGAAAGTCTTCCTCATATGAGTGCAAAAATGCCAGTGACAATGGACTGCTTTCCCATTGTCTTGGTTTTAGGAAATATTCTGGGAAGATTTAAAGACCTGAATTTCTAAGAGCTTTAAATTTTTTCAAGGACAGGGAAAGCTTCTAAAGATTCCAGGAGAAAGGGGACCATTGTGATGTTACTGTGAAGGACCTTACTTGTTGGCTGCAAGGATTGTCCTGGATCCGTTTTCCTCGTTCACAAGAGCAACTGCAGTTGGGCTCTCACAGCCATCGTGGAATGCAACATTGTCCACGTGGATGCCATAGGACTTGAAATCTTGCAGCAAAAACCTAAAAAGCAACCAATCAAATACAATACAAAGTGAAAAGATCTATTAAATCCAACAGCCAGGGAACGTTTTGATGCCCAAAAAGCACCAAAAGGATGGATGATTAGGTCTGAAGCTACAGACATTTTATTCTCCCACTCTGAGGTGTGTTCTATGGTTAGGATAATGTAAAGGAGAAGTTGTCCTCAATGGGCTGTCTTCAATGGGGTTAAAGGTCAAACTAGTGCAATTGTCCAACCAGATTCCTCAATTTCGGTCAAAGGTAGACCTAACAATGGTGCGCGTGGATTCGAGCAAGCGTCATCACGTACGTGATCTGGCGCCAGATTCAAGGGAAAACAAACGGTGCACGTCGCAACAAACGCGTATTACCATTGTTGAACTATTGCAAAGGCGACCTTTGGCTGACCTAGTTTGGCTAGCTAACTTCACGGTAAAACGTGTAATTTTTTCCTTTTTATCGTGGAAGAAACAGTTTCCACCACTCGTGGATGGAAAGAGCAGTTACCTTGCATTCGTGAGTGATTTTGTGTCTTGGGACTTGGCAAGCCTCGTACCAAGACACAACATCGCTCACTTGTGCAAGATTCCTCCTCTTTCCATCCACGAGTGATGGAACCTCTATTCCTGCACCAGTCGAGCAGACCATGCCAGTGCCTGATTGTACAATCACACATAAATGACCCATACAATTGGGTAGTACACCAACTTGACAGTC
>OZ012700.1:32157724-32190224 GCA_963942565.1 Maea johnstoni
TATATATACATATATATATATATATATATATATATATATATATATATATATATATATATATATATATATATATATACATATATATATATATATATATATATATGTATATATATATATGTATATATATATATATATATATATATATATATGTATATATATATAATATATATATGTATATATATATCTATATATATATATATATATATATATATATATATATATATATATATATATTATATATATATGTATAATACCTACATACCTACCTACCTACATACATACATACACACACACACATATATATAATATATATATATATATATATATATATATATATATATATATATATATATATATATATATATATATATACATATATATATATATATATATATATATATATATATATATATATATATATATAATATATATATTATATAATATATATATATATATATATTTGTAAACTGTTAACACAGTGGGGGTCATACGTATATATATATGTATAATATATATATATATATATATATATATATATATATATATATATATATATATATATATATATATATATTTATATATATGTGTGTGTGTGTATGTATGTATGTAGGTAGGTAGGTATGTATAATGTATACACACAGTCACACTCACACACGCGCATTATATGTTGTATATGTATATCATTTGTTTTTCGCAGGGTTCTTAGGATATCGTCCGAGTATGCTGAACATTCACAACTAGTGAAGGCTTTCTGTAGTAAGCACAGTGCAGGACATCCATTCATGCAACAGAGAGGATGTCGTCACGACTTCTGTACCACGATCCAGGGCCCTCGGATGTACCCCCACCCCTACCCCCCAGGGTAATGCTACCCAGGGTGCTTAATCGCAGGACAGAGACAAGGATTAAGGCTAAGCGTATTTTACTGGCTATAGGTATACCCGCACTTCTCATCGCTCTCATCATTATAGCAGTATACTTCGGAGTTGGTAAGTCTATAATACAGTTACTTATGTCTCTATGAACCCCCTCTCTCAAATCCCCATAACCCGCAAGGGGGTGGGGGGGGGACACTTTATGGTGTGCAATAGGAGCTGGCACTTCCAGGGAACCCTATGCTGGCGTGCCACCCTGCTCGCCTTATAAAAGCATGGGGATGTGTGGATCTGCCTATGGATACCATGCATCTAAAAGATCCCTTGGTCCTCTTTGGATTTAAAGGGCTTTCTCTTTCTCCTCGGCGTTTTCTTCTTTCACATGCTTTGCAATTGTCCTTCAGCAATGGCAAAGGACCACTTTATGAAAAAAAACTTTATGGCACTGAATGGCCTTATATGCCGATGTAACTTTAAGTGCTCATTCATTCGTTCATTCATTCACTTAAATCCCCCTACCCTCTCCTCCTTCAACACCCCTTACTCCACATAACTTCACATACCCCTCCCTCTCAAATATTACCCTCTCCTTCTCTCTCTTCTTATGCATGTCTCTACTTATGATCCCCCTCTCTCTCAGCTACCCATACCCTCTCATATTTCAACACCCACTACCACCATTCTCTTTCAACTTTCCTTTCCCGGTCCTTTACTTTAAACTCCCCATGTCCTTTCCCCTTTTCGCCTCACCTACCCCCATTTTTTTCTCAACTTCACTTTCTCACTCCCCACACCCCCTCTCTCTCAACTCACCATACCCTCCATCTTTCAACACCCCAAGCCGACCATGCCCGGTCTTTGTCTTTCAACTCCCCATGCCCTCTACCCATCATTTACCCCTATTCTTTATCAACTCCCCATAGCCCCCCTCTCTCTCAAGTGGGTTGGCCTGGTCGCTATATAAATGTGCGGCATTGTGGAGGAATGTCTATAGTCCTTGTGCAAAAGAAAGACCCCTTGGAACTATTCAAGAAGAGTTGGGAATTTCTATCTCGTCGCGATATGACCTAAGCTGTTGAAAGCGAGGTAAAACCAAATTCCTTCCTTCCTTCTTCCCATCTTTCAACACCCCAAGCCACCATTCTCGCTCAACCTTCCATGCACGGTCTTTGTCTTTCAAATCCCCATGCCCTCTACCCCTCATTTACCCCTATTCTTTATCAACTCCCCATAAGCCCTATCTCTCTGTCATGTCCCCATATTGTCATTCTCGGTCAACTTCCCACACCCCCTTCCTCTCAAAATATACCCTCTCCTTTTTGACTCCCCACACCCTTGTCTGTCTCGCATGTAATTTCCCATACTCTCTCTATTTCTTTTGAATAATGATGATTTTAAGTAGTTTTGTTGACTAAAGCTTATGATCCAACATATCTTAAGGCCTAGGGTATTCGTGCACATTTAAAAGCATTGACAATATACTTGACGTTCTTCTTCATGTGGGGAAATGCACACCTTTCTCTCTGATGACATGCTGTTTCAAGTCTCCTCATTAGCAGGACTTCTAGTCGCTATACCAAAGTGTTGCATTGTGAAGCAATGTCTAGTGTACCGTTAAAAAAGCATAACTTATATATATATATATATATATATATATATATATATATATATATATATATATATATATATATATATATATATATAAAAATATATATATATGTATATTTATATATATATATATATTATATATATATATATATATATATATATATATATATATATATATATATATATATATGTATGTATGTATGTATATTTATAACATGATATTCTTTTTTCTATTCCGTGTAGTGCACAAGTGGAATCGTGAGAGTGAGTCTACACCTGAACCAGGTAAACCCCCTTCCAATTAATCACCACCTGTCCAGTCAAATCTGTAAAAAACATGGACCACGTCTGATATTCGAGCGTGTTTTAGTCATGAAGGTTCTCATTTACACTTAATATTCAAAGAATCGCACAGGACCTTTTCAAATATAAAGATATGTAACTGCACCTGTAGGATGATATATAATGAAATGATAAAAGCAATTTTTGTCACCCAAACGTGGTTCAGGGTATTGATGTGTTTAATGTGATTGACCAAGGGTGAAAAAGCAAATAAAACACTTTATTTTCACAACCCTTTTCTGGGAAGGGAAAGTAAAGTACTTTTCCCGACCACTCTAGAAGTTGGGTAAATGAACCTGTATTTTTTCCCGACCATATGAAAGAGCAATCAAAAATGTTTTATTTTCAAGGCCGCTTTTTTTTTGGGGGGGGGAGAAATAAATTTTATTTACCCTCCCTCTAGAGTGGTGAGTATAAAACAAGGTTGTTATTATTCTCCCCCCAAAACAGTCTCTCACATGGTCGAGGAAAAATGTTTCATTTACCCTCCCTCGAGTGGTTGCAAAAGAGTGAAATTATTTTCTCTTCTAAAAGACGATCGTGAAAATGAAAGGATTTTTGATTGGTCCCTCACACTTGGTCCATTGTAGTTTAATATGCTATGAAAACATTAAGGCACTATTCACTATTTATCTCTTGATAAATAAAGTGTGAGTGACCAAGGGATAAATAGTTTCATTTACCCTCCTTCTAGAGTGATGGGTAAAACATAAGGTTGTTATATGTTTCTCCCCCCAAAACGGTCTTTCACATGGTCGAGAAAAAATCAACTTTTATTTACCCTCCCTCTAGAGTGGTCAAGGAGAATTGTTTTATTTTCCCTCCTCCAAAATGGTAAGATACTACAAAAACAATAAAGAACTATACACTATTTATCACTTGCATATCTTTGTTTTAAGATATCACCAGCTTTGTTTTTAACACATGCTACATGCAATGAGACTCTTTCTCACTGCACCCACCTGTCTTGGCGACTGGTATGTAAACCTTGACTGGTTGCTGGTGCAGGAGTTGCATACTGGTACTGTATGTTTGACTACTATCTTTTTCAGTTGAAGGGACGTTCAAATGCAGGTGCCAGGGCCCCCGCTGTGGCGACATCCCAAAGGCGCAGCATTGCAATGGAGTAAGGAACTGTGCTGATGGTAGCGATGAGGCCGACTGTGGTAAGGATTTTTTTGTTTCTTGATTTGTATATTTAAACATTAATGTATCTGATATTTCATTTATTCATTTGTGTGTGAACATATGTATTTATGCATATATGTATGTTCGTATATATATATATATATATATATATATATATATATATATATATATATATATGTGTGTGTGTGTGTGTGTATTAATACATATATATTCATGTATATATGTGTTAATACATATATATTCATGTATATATGTGTTAATACATATATATATATATTCATGTATATGTCTTTATTTGAAATAGATACAAAAGATATTGAAGTTTTGCATCATTCATATTTTACTAATTTATAAAGCAATGAATACATGATCCAGAGCACTTTTTTGTCAAAAATATTAAATAGAAATAAAAAGGCATTGCTTCTGGACTTGGTACTTTCACATACTATGAAATCGAATGAATAACAAAAGAAAATATCACAAGAGTAATGAGAACAATAATGTTTCACAAAATTCAAAGTCACAGTAAAGTCATTCAGTTTCTCTCCGGAATGTTCTTGCAATGACAGATGAATGGTGATTAGGAAGTCTGGCCCGACCCTCCAGCTGAGCTCCTTGTAGCTCGGTGCACCTATGTTGTATTTGAGCCATAGCCGGCATTGCTCTATAGATGAACCATGTATGTACAGCGCAGGGCTTGCACCTCTCTGGAGGTCTTGGAGGGTGACTGGGACAGTGCAGTATATTCTCTATTTAAGATACCCCCAGAGAAAGAAATCCAAAGGGGTAAGGTCGGTTGACCTTCCTGGTCATTCTGGTTGATGGCCAAGAGCCACGACACGCCCAGGAAGTAGTTCCTGTAAGCGGTCACTAGTGGTTAGAGGATTAATTGAAAACTCGAGCATTTGATCGTGGCGAAGTCAACTCAACTTTTTCGACAGACATCTGACATTATTGATTATGCTCAAATGTCTATAACTAGCCTGATATTTAAAACAAGAAAAAATATTTCATTGTTTGCCTTTAACCCGGCCAAAATCTGGGTGAAAAACATTAACATATTTTCCTTTTTCTTAAGTTTCCTTGTCAGTTGCAAGTCATGCCATGTTTGGTTCACTGATTCTCAATTGCCGTGGTAAACAACATTTGTGCCTGGCATGTGCTGGCGCATGCGGTGGCACAATAATGTTTTAAATCGCTCACCTTAAAAATATGTCAATGTGGCTGGAAAACTCGAACAGAATGGATTAATCAGTCAATTTTCTTTTGATAAATGGATACAAAAAATCTCTTTGCATCTGAGCCCTAGCGGTCACCCACATCTCTTCTTGGATATGCTAAGGCCCCATACCAGAATTAATACTTTTTATGCACTTCTAACTGTGAAATGTTTTTTAAAATGGATGTTCATTCAGCGTGGTATGCCATACCTCTGAAGTTCTGGCACTACTTGATGGTTAATCATCTGGAGATAACTATCCCCATTAATATTTCCATAAACGCATGGGCCGATGATGGTGTTATCCCCTACTAAACTAATCGATACCAGGAGCTCTCTCTGATCATTTGGAATGCCATGTGAAATTTTGAACGCCATTGCGATTTTCAGCATAACCCCTAACATTCCATGAAATAAACCCTCCGTTCATGTGAAAATCAGCTTCATTGCCAATAATGATGTTACTGAGGAATCTGCAAGCTTGATTCACTAGCCACTGGCAGAAAATGATATGTCATTGGCTATCACCTTGCTTCAAGGCATGGCATTTTTGGATAAGGTAGGGGTCATTAAATGTCATCACTGGTTATCCTTAAGAACTTCAAGAGATATGGGGCGGGCCCCTTCTACAGGCACTGCATTTGGGATTGATATTGAAAGCCCTGCGAACTGCTTCAACATTAGCTTATGACCAAGAAGTTCTTGGGTGTCCAAAGTTGCCCACATAACAGTTTGTGCTTGTCCCATGGGTAATGTACTTGTTGTAACTACGCCATATGGTTGAGGGAGAAGTTGCCTGACTGTCAGGATGTTTATTTCGAAACGGAGGATTGTTTCTTGGTGCTGCCAGATTCAATATACACCCTAACAAGGACACCCTAACTAGGAAGGCCCCTTCTTGGGGAGTGAATTGCTGGGCCACCATGCTGTCACTGAGGTGGCCAGGGAGAGCACTGACCACAGCCTAGGTGAACTGGGAACATGCACTATAAATAACCAACAACCCTTTTTGTCTACTGCTTCATTCCTGAATGGGTTCCTTTAAATGCCAGTAGTACAGTTGCAAATTCCATCCCCCCCACTATGAGTTGGGTGGGAGAGACAGGAGAGAGGGAGAAGCTAGACAGTGGATTGTCGGTATGCAGGCATGCATCAATTTTTTATTGGAGTGAAATGATAAGGGTGTCAAACTTTGCCTCACAGCTTTGTCATGGATGATAAGATTTCGTTGAAACTGGAACAGATTACCTATACATATCCTTATCGTCAAACATGAAGTCTTTCATCGATGTTTCCTAAGCTGTACTGAAAACATATTAGGGAAGAGGATTACATATTATTTGGGCCAGTAGTCTATTTTAAATTACCCTTCTTAATAACTTTTACCTGTTAGTTAGATAGTATATTAAGTTTTGTATTTAGTTACTAGTTTGTTTGCATATTATTCATTTTTGTGTGTTCATGTTTTTCATTTATGTATAGGTTTTTGCTTTTTCTGTTAGTTTCCTTTGTTTGTTTTAGATTTCCATTACTTTCAACAGCTTAGTTCACAACAATAAATATCTGTGGCAAGATCAAACAAAGTTACCACTTCACCTTTTAGATTTTCGAAATGTCTTGTAGTGTGGAATCGCCCTTAATTCAATCCTTAAAATTGTTTGTTTGCATACATTTTCGCCCGCACCATTCAACAGGGTGTGATTTCCATAAACACAGAGCATAAACAATGGCATACGCTTTTTAATAGGTCGATAGTATTAGGAATTTTAACATTTTCGCTGCAACTACATGTATACATTCATTGCCTTTGCAGCAAAAGGGCAATGCTTTGGAAATTTCCAATGTGAAAATGGGGAATGTATTGCACGTCACTTCCGGTGTGATTATGTGCGGGATTGCTCTGATGGCAGTGACGAAATGGAATGTGGTAAGTAAATCTTTAGATAAAAACACCCCAATGCAGAAAACAGACCCTAATTATTAATATCTACGCAGAGAGGCCAATGTATGTATATTCATTGATCAATTCACATGATTTAACAGATAGAACACAATCATAGTTTATTATAATAATGCGTGTTAGATTTTTGTCTGACTTAATCTTGGATGTGTCATCTACCAACGTATTTGTATAAATTAGAAAGTCAAATCAATGAGTCTTGCTTTTTCTTTCGTTTTCATAACTCTCTGTATAAACAGAAAACGTAGTGTAGGACATGTGTGATGATGTTATCACTTGCCATGAAATCACACTACGAACATCAGCTATTCCATTTTACCTATTTCCAACTTCACTGCGAATTAGGATTTTTTTGTATCGACTCACCCATGTTCCTTTAGTATAACTTAATTCATCTATTTCAAATTTTAAGTATAATATGGATTTTTAACAATCTTCTAAAAACAGACGCTGGCGATAAATGTCCAGGTGGTTTTTACCCGTGCAAGGGCCAGGGTCGTTGTATAGAACACACACAGCACTGTGACGTCAGAAACGACTGCGGGGATGACTCTGACGAGAGCGCGTGTGGTAAGTCAATTGTATTCAGTACTTTATTTCAGACACTGGATACATGTATGCATACTTAGATAAACAAAAACAAGTGATTATAGAACCAGTAAAGTCGTGCTCTGTGCATGCTGGCGGACAGGTTTCTCTGTAATGTAAATGATACGAGATCCCTGATTGGTCCTTGTTCCCTCGTGACCTCACGCTAATGCCAGATCAGAGATTCCTGGCATGTCCAGCACGTCACTATAGCTCATAAAGTAATTGGTCTCTCGCTACATATCCATTCTTTTCTTCATCTAAAGTACATACATGCATGCATATATACATGTATATATACGTGGACATTGTGCTGTGATTCACAACGTTGTTTATCTTATACTTTTCGATTGGATTATTCATGTGTTTATCATGAATGTATTTATCATTATCACCACTATCAATATTTTCATCAATATTGTAATCGTTATCACACTACCTATATTATCATAATTATCATTATTATAGTGTTTAATATTTTACTTATACCACTACTTATATCTATAGTTGTAGTAGTAGTAGTAGTAGTAGTAGTAGTAGTAGTAGTAATATAAGTAGTAGCAGTAGTAGTAGTAGCAGCAGCAGTAGCATCAGCAGTAGTAGTAGTAGTAGTAGCAATAGCAGTAGTAGAAGCAGCAGCAGCAGTAGTAGTAGTAGTAGTAGTAGTAGTAGTAGTAGTAGTAGTAGTAGTAGTAGTAGTAGTAGTAGTAGTAGTGCATTTATTTGTTATAAACGTCATGTTACAAACTGGTAACAGTGTCATGACTCATAAGCAGTGTTTGTACTGCCATTCTAATTTTTGGAAGCATTTTGACAAACTACCTTGTGTATGAATATTCCCACCGTCCAAGTATGAGTAAAGTTTCCCTCTTTCTTCAGGGGAATGTGATGACACTCAGTTCACGTGTAAGTCCCCATATGGCTTGTGCATCCCCAAGTCTTGGCTGTGTGACGGTCACGTGGACTGTCATGATGGGGCTGACGAGCAGCAAGCATGTGGTAAGTTCCAAACGATATTTTCTGCTGATATCCTGAAATGATATTTCTAATCTATTGTAACAAACCTTTCTGGTATCCTTAAAACTATGGTTCCTGATATCCTGAAATTATGGTTTCTGATATCCTGAAACTATGGTTTCTGATATCCTGAAACTACGGTTCCTGATATCCTGAAATTATGGTTTCTGATATCCTGAAACTATGGTTTCTGATATCCTGAAACTACGGTTCCTGATATCCTGAAATTATGGTTTCTGATATCCTGGAATTATGGTTTCTGACATCCTGAAACTATGGTTTCTGATATCCTGAAACTACGGTTCCTGATATCCTGAAATTATGGTTTCTGATATCCTGAAACTATGGTTTCTGATATCCTGAGACTACGGTTCCTGATATCCTGAGACTACGGTTCCTGATATCCTGAGACTATGGTTCCTGATGTCCTGATATGCTGGATTAGACTTTTCTGATATCCTTAAGCAATTGTTTCCGATGTCCTTAATTAGACCATTCTTATATCCTTACAACATGATTTCTTATAAACTGATACCCTGGAATATTCTCATCTGACACCCGGATACAATGTTTTGATGTCCTGAAAGAGATCTTTCTAGTAGCCTGAAACATGCTTTTCTGATATCCTAAAAATGGTTTCTGATTTCATAGGTTTATTTTATATATCAGTGATTTTATATATCATCTGACTTCACATTCCTTCTGGTATCCTGAACAAACGATGAAATCTTAAACTTAATATTGTTAAAAAAATTGATATCCAGAAATAACATAACCTGATAAACTATAGAATCTTATGATTTATAGAACATTCTTTTTGATTTGAATGTTATTCTTAAACGACTTTGGTAGCAAAGGTTTCTGAGACATTGAAACAAAATTTACTTAAGCATTGAAGCAACGATTTCTGATCACAATAATTCAATTTATTCATAACGCGTTTACACGTTGTTGTTGATCTACATTGCTTGCTTGGTGGTTATTAAACACAATTATAACTTGTGTAAACTTTCCATTTTGTTTTTGCCTTTAAGCTTGTAAGGCGGATGAATATCGCTGTTTGGGTGGCGGATGTGTCTCCCGCCAGAAGAGGTGTAATGGGGTAGTAGATTGCCCGGATGGAAGTGATGAGAGACTCTGTTGTAAGTATTACAGCTCTAGACTCTTATGTTCTAATGCACTTCGCTTAACCGAACATAAAATATTTGTTTCATTACCAAAACATTAACGCAATAACCATATGCGTAATGCCACCACTGCATATATGCAGTAAATAAACACTACAATGCAATAGCATTCACTAGATATAGTACAATAAAACGTTGTTATACCACATACCACAATGCAATACATACAAAACAATTCAATGCAATATAATACACTAGATGACATACAATATAAACATTGTTATACCACATAATGCAATACAATGGTTACAAAACAATTCAATGCAATATAATTCACTAGATATATTACAATATAAAACATTGTTATACCAACACATTACAATGCAATAAATACAATACAATGCCATGCATTAGAATACACTAGATAAAATATAATATAAAACGGTATACCACACAACACAATACAATGAATATAAAACAATGCAATACAATATAATACGCCACATATAATACAATACAAAACATTCTTATACCATATAATAAAATACAATAAATGCAAAAATATGGTACAATATAAAACCCTGGTATTCCACACGATACAACACAATCGATAACTACAAAACAATGCATTGCAATGCAATACAATAGAAGTCAATACAATAAATGTGTTGAAAATCATGTCATTCACATTACAGTTCGACTGAAAGGTAACTCCCACGAAGGACAAGTCGAAGTATTTTGGGAATCCACGTGGCGACCGATGTGTTCCTCCCCATGGGCGGAGGAATACAGTGATGAAGTTTGTCGCGAGTTAGGGTATCCCTCCGCCTTGTTCCAGAACACTAGCACGAGACGCCCTTCCTCGGAAAGCGTGTCAATAATGGACGACAGAGACGGTCCTCTCCTTACCAGGCTTATTAGTTCGTAAGTAGTAAATTACGGTCCTCTCCTTACCAGGGTTATTAGTTCGTGAGAAGTAAATTACAGGTGCATTCTTTCATTAGTATGTTTCAAGAAGGGTACACCCCAATGGCCAAGTGGCCTAAGGTGTTGTACAACCTATCATTTATTCCATTATTAAACTTCTTGTAATTGACACATAATTTGCATTCCAATACTTCATCTAATATTTTCTTAATTACATATGATGCATTTTACTAGACGTACGTAGTTTGAATTACAACAAATGCCAGTTCACCGTATAATATATACCATTAATTCCGCACAATGTATTGTAATTGACACATGTTTTTCGCTTTCCAGCGCTTCTTGTACAGCTGGTGCAGTGAATGTGGTGTGTGAGCGGGCAGCCCACACGGCCGAGTCGGTGTCTAACACAGAGTGGCCTTGGCTGATGGTGCTGGTGAACGTCAAGCACCCGGACAGGCAGCATTTTGGCATACTTATAGAGCCCCAGTGGATTCTCACAGCATCCTCAATTAATTCTTATTTGTGAGTTTTAGCAATTTTTCGATTTTCATTCATTCATTCGTTCATTCATTTTTGCGTTCATTTATTCTTTAATTCATTTATTAATTCATTTATTCATTCTTTCTTTATCTCTCATTGATTTATTCACTCATTTATTCATTTATTAATTCATTTACTTATTCCTTCCTTAGCTCGCATTGATTGATTTATTCATTTATTTATGTATTTTTCTATTTATTCATTCATTTATCTATTTTTATATCATTGTCTACCTTTGTGTACCAATCTATCATCCTATCTCAAAGTAATCATTTGTTTACACTGTCATTCATTTACTCAATCATTCATTTATTCATGTAGTTATTCATATTTATTATTTTTTAAATTATTCTTAATTAATCATTTTGACCATTTATGCATTAGTGCCACCAAAACGTCTATTTTTTTCTATTCGCTATGTATATATATATATATATATATATATATATATATATATATATATATATATATATATATATATATATATATATATATATATATATATAATTTTATATATATATATATAATATATATATATATATATATTTATCTATATATATATACATATTTATATATATATATATATATATATATATATATATATATACATATATATATATATATATATATATATATATATATATACATATTTATATATATATATATATATATATATATATATATATATATATATGTATATAAATATATATATATATATATATATATATATATATATATATATATATATATATATATATATATATATATATATATATATATATATATATATATATATATGTATACACATTTATATTTGATATCATATCGAATACCAGTACGAATCCCCAACAATGGACGTGTGATTGTTATTTTATGATTGTTAGAGATGAGAGGGCTGATGATTGGGTAGCCTTGGCCCACACGTCACGTGGTCAGAGGATGTTCCAAGTCCACGTCATCAAAAAACACCCACGATCGCAGTTCTATAAGGTGGCGACAGACTTTGATGCTGGTAAGTTAAGCTTAATTAAAACCGTCTTGTCATCATATCACAAAAAGAAATAACATTTACCAAATCAGAATTCAAGCTTACTTAGTTTTCATACTCAAATGGTTTTTGTAATCGAATCTTACTGTAGAAAAGGAAATTAATCCGAGGTGCAAATTAACCAAATTTGGATTTTTTTGAGTTTTTTGAGTTTTTTTTTATTCTAAAAAGCCAATATTGAAGGTTCGTATTCTAATGTCATGAATGATACATCCAACTTTCATTATACTGAACTGACACCACTATACAATACATTGTCATTTATCTAACCATCCCAGGATGAATTGAGACAACACTGTTATTGAGGGGGCGGATAAAGATAAGCCAAGTCACTGATAACTTTTCACTTGCCACATGCAGAATTCACTCCCCCTGAAACTGGTCCGAAGTGAAGTTACTGTTTTCCAGATTTAGTCGTTGACATCTCAATTGAATATTTAATATCATAAATACCGGAATGTTTATATAAAAGGCAATTTTTTGAGAAATAATATTAAGGGTTTTACACTCCCTCATTACCAATATTCAAGCATATTTTGCTGTAATTGTTAAATAATAATCAAATTTGTCCCCATATGTGCACGTTATTTGCTAGTAGATCAAACCAGCTATACCTTCACCAATTTTGGCGATATCCTAATACTAGTGCTTCTTTGGCTAATATTTGACTAAATTATGCAGATTGTAACTGAACCAGCTACTTGTCATCCCATACGTTGTGAATTTATGGTAAACATCAAAAGTACACAGGTAAAAATTGATGGGATAAGTGCCTGTTAATTTGACGGGCCCGTTACGGGCTCAGAACCCGTTATAACTGGCCCGTCACGAGCCCGTTATGGGACCGTTATGACAGGCCCGTAAAAATAATGGGTCCGTTACGGGTTTTCAAGCCATGACATGTCGATATATTGAGGGATCGAAAAACGGGCCTGTGTGGAATAACATAGCTCTTGCCGACATTTTTCAAGCAGCATGAAAAAGTCAAATTTCGTCTTTTCCAGCTCTCGTGCAATTGAGTCAACCAATCAACGCCTCCAGTGATATAAGGCCTGTACACATATCACGTGACCCGCCAAAGTCCGGACGCCTGTGTCGAGTTCCGCTCAAAGACAAGGTGCCGCTCTTCAGTAATGACACCAGGCCATCGGTGACGTCACTTCCTGTTCCGCTGCTGAGCGTGGCAGAGTGCAACGGGGAGAGTCAGTTCAACTCGTGGATGACTGGAAGAATGGGTTGTGCAAAGAGAGTAGAAGACAACAGATTATGTCAGGTATGAATTACTCTCGCATATATCCGTTCTCGACCATTTATGTCTGTAAATATAGCTGCCTAGATAGGCATTGCTATTTTGATATATTCAATGAAAGCATATTTGGGAAAGAATTTAAAGCAGAATGGTAAATCAAATTCCAACAAAAAGCAGTCCCTCCACCATAAATATACTATGTTTTATTACCCAGTTATTCTTAAAAGTATCTTAAATGCAGATTGTTATTATTAGCATCATCATTATCATTATTATTATTATTATTATTATTATTATTATTATTATTATCATTATTAGTATATCTGTTATTATTATTATAATTAATACTATTATTGTTATTGATATTAATCTTATGTTTATTATTATTATTCTTGTTATTATTATTATCATTATTATTATTATTATTATATCTATCACTTTTGTCATTATTATCATTATTATTTTCATCATTATCGTTATCATCATTATTATTATAATAATTATTACTTTTATTATTATTATTATTATTATTATTATTATTATTATTATTATTATTATTATTTCTTTAATTTACTTTGCTCAGGACGTTCTAGGCACCCCTTTAGTTTGTGACGGTCCTAAAAAGGAGATCTATCTCGAGGGATTTCTGGAGCAGCAAACCATCTGCGGTCGACCCAGGACGCCATACATATTCACACGTATAGATACCATGCATGCGTGGATAGACAATGTCATTGGATTACAACGTAAGCATCTGAACGCTTCATATTCAATATTCTTGAAATAGGAAATTGTATATCCCATACATACATACACACATACATACATGCATATATACATACATACATGCATACATACATACATATATACATACATACATGCATATATACATACACTCGTACGTACGTACGTACATACACACATAATAATAATAATAATTGGAATTTATATAGCGCCTTTTCCATTCATAAAATGTTCAAAAGCGCTGCACATTGTCATAGTTTGAGTAATAGTCCACAACGCCTCAATGGGCGAGCCTGAAAAGGTGTGTTTTGAGACACTTCTTGAAGGCCTGACACGATGTAGAATCCTTCAGGTGTTGTGGAAGCGCATTCCATAATCTCGGTGCACTAATGGAGAAAGCGCGATCTCCAAATTTGAGTCTAGTCCGAGGCTCGTCCAGAAGGCCCTTTGCTTCTGATCGTAGATGGCGTCTGGGTTTATAAGGCACGAGCAGCTCCTTGATGTACTTAGGTGCAAGTCCATTTAGCGCCTTGTATACCAGCAGTAGGACCTTAAATTGGATGCGGAATTTGATTGGTAGCCAGTGAAGCTTGATGAGAACAGGTGTGATATGTTCATACTTCCTGGTTCTCGATACTATCCTTGCTGCACTGTTTTGTAGTCGCTGCAGCTTTGCAATCAAATCCTGTTGTATTCCAATCAGGAGAGCATTGCAGTAATCCAAGCGAGACATCACCAGTGACTGCATCACTGTTTTTGTGGCATCTTCTGTTAACACACGTCTCGCTTTTCCAATATTTCTCAGGTGAAAGCTAGATTTTTTGACAACACTTTTGACATGGGGTGCCATGATCAGTTGAGAGTCAAACATAGCTCCCAGATTCCGCACAGGCTCAGATGCAACAGACACATCAGTCCCCGCTACAGAGAGTGACTTAATGTTCAGTTCAGCTAGGTGTTTCTTAGAGCCGAATAGAATGATTTCAGTCTTGTCATTGTTGAGTTTCAGTTTGTTCTGAGACATCCAGACACTAATGTCACACAAACATTTCTCAAGATTTAGGATTTCACGTTTGACTATTGCGTTATCACATTCATACATACATACACACATCCATCCATACATACACACATACATACATATATACATACATGCATACATACATACGTACATACATTCATACATATATACATACATGCATATATACATACATTCGTTCGTACGTACGTACATACATTCATACATACATACACACGTACGTACGTACGTACATACATACATACATACATACTTTATACCGTGCTGATATTGCACGTAAAGGGTGCCTTAAAGTTGCCAGTGGACCAATTACTTGGATTTTGTTTGGATTAGGTTTAAATATGTATATAATTTACTTATCAAATAATATAATGTTTTGCCAACGGAAGATCGTGGGGGAAGGGTAGACCAAATCGCATCTAAAATTAAACTCTGGGGTTTCACTTTGTAAATATGACAAGGAATCTATTTATGTCAACTCGGAATTTGTTTAAGGTTTGTGGTATCAAATTATTGAAAAAAAGAAAAAGAAATCAGCACTTTGCTTAGGCGACGGTTATTTGATTTTTTTCCCGGATCCTTCCAGAACATTTTTTACAGGGTCAGGAGGGAGGTAATTAACAATAAAGATGATTTTTTTTCTCTTTTTTTAACCACACGGAAATCTAAGTAAGCAAACAGGGGGGAGGGAAGTAAAAATATAAAGTGAGTTTTTGGCGAATGATTTTTTAATAAGATGATACATTTCAACAACACTGTATTGCAGTGCTATTGTAAAGTTGTATTGCTCTGGTATTAATATTCTTGTAGCCTTATAGTTGTATAACCATCAATGGTAAATTTATTGTAGGTTTGATTTACCTAATTATGGCTCGTCAGCAGAGTACAAAATAAAGTGTGGGTATTACATTTATTTTCTCATCGGGTCTATTCCACGTTTATCGCCGGATCCGGGAAGCAATAAATTAAGTAACCGTCGCCTTATATTATTAATTGGCTTTTGACATTTAGAAATGGTCAAAAGATCACTATGTGCAATTCATCACAAAAATATGGAACTAATGCCAAAATTAGTTTTTAACGAATTGTATTTAGTGACTGTATTATGATACATAGTGTTTATTTCATTTGATATTATGATATTATGACATTTGATATTATGTGTATTTAAGGTTCATGTGGAGTAGATGAATTTGTGTGCCAAGATACTACAGGTATCAAATGCCTTGCCAAGGATAAAGCCTGTGATGGTATTAAAGACTGTTATGACGGGAGTGATGAACTAAATTGTGGTAAGTTTAAACTTAGTTTACATCAGTACTTCCCATCAATATATATATATATATATATATATATATATATATATATATATATATATATATATATATATATATATATATATATATATATATTTATATATGTATATATATAATATATCTAGTGAGATATATATATATATATATATATATATATATATATATATATATATATATATATATATATATATATATATTTATATAGTGATATGTATATCACGGATATGATACTTTTTGTACCCGTTTACCTTGGGTGAAATATCCTAAAAACTAGCTATAAATTAGTTTGAATATCTAAAATATATCTACAATAATTTATAAACTTATTTTTCTTGGCTCATTACAATCTACATTTTTGATGTGTGTTTTTTAAATTGTTGCTCTTTATTTTTTGATCAGTGGTTTTGGAAGCGTGAAAACAAAAATCAACTACGTATCACCTAAATGAATGTTACTTTTTAAAGCTGTTTCTGTGAACGAGCTATCTATCATTGTTGCTCTAAATGTTTCTTCACGTTCGTAGATCGTACCAACTGCAGCTTCAGTTGTAAAGACTCGCAGTGCGTGTCCGCCCAGGATGCACTAGATGGCGCTGTGGACTGCGCTGATGGGAGCGATGAAGAGAAAATATGTAAGTATATAAGTAGCTCAGTTGGTGAGGTGTTGGACTAGTAATCAGAGGGTCGCTGGTTCAAGTCGTGACTAGCTAGTTGTAACTGGTAGAGGACACCAGAGTACCAGGCGAAAATTAACGCTTACCATGAAGTCACTAGCAACTTTCTCACATATCCCAGCTAGGGTTCGAACCTGCGCTATGGTAAAAGACAGCACGTAGTCAGTGGCACAATGCCATCTATTGCCATACAGATTTTTAGCTGTCCTTTGTCGTTGTTGAAAAACAATTCGGAATTTGAGATTTCGCCATTATTAGAACAAATCACAACAGGCCAGTTGTAAGCAGTTGAGGAAACTGTATAACCCAGAGAAATCCATTGCCTAACCACAAGTCACTGATACTATTCTAATATGGCCCCAGACTGGATATTTGTTTGAGATATACTATTTGTTGAACGTGACAATGTAATAGATTCATAACAAATCTCAAAAAAAGAACATATATGTTTAAAATATAATAAGTGTAAACATAATCCATGGATAATCTTAAATAGTCATAAGGGGTTTTCAAGGCTAAAAAAGACGAATCTCACGTAAATAGGATGAGAAACGGTCTAGAGGAACTATGTGTGATCACAATCAAAAGTAAAAACAAAAAATGTAATTAATGACAAATCTTGAATACATTAGTATATACTGTAAATCACTTAAGTATGGAGTGAGCATTATATCACGCAATTACGGAACTGTCCTGGATAGTGTGATCTAAGTATAGCGGTGAACAGGAACAGCAGCAGCAAGTTCAATTAATAATTTAATAAAGACGGGGATTTTACAATAGCGCATATGGGCAGAGCGCTATTATCGCTATCTTATTGTTCCCGCTCTTATTAAGGTGGCCGTAAACGTTTCGTCCTCAGGGGAGGCCTGTTTTGAGATATATCTATTATGTTAATGAACCGGGTCTTACCCTCCATATGAAAAAAACTCCATACCTCTACCCCACTCCAAACTCCATGAATTGTGAAATTTGTTTGTGTGACAGCTGAGAATCAGAGAGCATGCTGCATTGTTTTGGTCATGTGACTAATTAGCTGATAAGCCCCTCCCACCTGCCAAGTGAAGATGAGGCAGGAAATGGAATGGCATCACAGATAATGATGTTTTGATTAATTCAAAAATAGTGTATTGGGGGTTAGTCTTAATCAAAATGTGGCTCCGGCTGTCTGAGAAAAACAGAAAACATACCAGTTTTTGGGCAACAGGTAATACAATGTGTGTATTTGATGGGAAAACTTAGGCTTTGCATGCTGAGTAATTCCTTCTCATACCTCCATCTTGAACAGACACTCCATGCTCTTTGTGTAATTAACAATACTAAAATGGGACAATCACACCCATATAAGTACAATTACATCCATATAATTCAGCTATCAACTAATTGAAGCCTGGATTGTATTTTTCACAACAATGTTGTCAGTCAGTTAGAGAAACAAAAACGATTGGAATTACAGGTGAACAATTGGGTTAGGTGATTGATTAGCACTGTGGCTTCAGTTCTGTGGAAATAGATACAGGTATCTGTGTTGTGTCCATTGGACATAATCCCCTCATGTCTCCGCTCAGTGTGTAGTGTCACACATAATCCCCTCAAGGGTTTTGGGAGTTGAGAGGAAGTACCAAACAATTGGACTTACTGCTCTCTGGGTAGAATAGGTCATTTGCCCTGAGCACTTCAAGCAGTAAAGACACAGGAATATATTGTGTGGGATCTTAAGGAAAGTGCCCATTCTTCTGTAAACTATCTTGGATCATAAGTTGCTCATCTAAGAAACTATGCAGCTATCTGATTCAGGATTATTCAACTTGGATCACTGGATTGTCTCTAGAGTAGAAGCAGATACAGCAAAATAGGTTTGTAAAATTATTTTACTTCATGACTCCATAGCATTAAGTTATTCTCAATAGCAGCACCCACATAAACAGATAGATTGATTTACTCAGGTACCAAGTGGAATATTGAAAGAGGTACATATCCCCTTCAACGAATAAGGCCCAAAAATATGAACAAAAACAAGCCACTTTGTTAGAAAACTATGCTTGTGATAGCTTCAAAGTATTAAGCTTTTGGCCCTGCAAAATGCTTATTTTAGATAAATGATAAAGTATTTCAAGCTTTTATTTGCAAAATTAGTAAACTTGCAGTCAAATAGGCTGCTAGCATAACAAACTAGATAGCCGAAAATTGATTTTGATGGCACAGTTCTTTGAATGATTAAGAAATCTAGAACTATGATGGATTACATTAGCATGCAAACAAGATTCCAGGGTGAGGTCACATGATGCCCATGTATGGAAGGGACTCAACATTAGCATACCAACTATTTTGACAGGCTACAGGCAGTAGCAGAAATGTGCTTATTTATACTTATATTTGAGGTAATTCAGAAGAAAAAAATGTTGACAGTTGTGAAATACAATGGAAGGTTACTTTATCTTTCCACTTGGACTAAAATAAACCCATTAAAGTAGTAGCAAGTTATTGCACAGTTACAATTATTGTGTAAAACGCAAAACTGCCATTTTCTCAGCTTAGATTTCTATAGTTTTACTCTCACGGCTGACGTGAATTTAGACACAAATCTTAATCAATTAGCTTCAAACTTTGTATATAGATTCTAAAACATGTTCTCTACAAATCTAGACGGGGATATTGCAATATCTTATCTGGTTAATTTTTTATAGTGAGTCAAAAATCAAGAAACCAAAAAAGCATTTTTTCCCTAAAATGTTGTTAGATAAATGGCCATAAAAAAAGTTAGGGGCCATATTTTACAAAACCCTTGTCTAGATTTGTAGAGACAAAGGTTTTTTTCAATGTTTTAAAAAATCAGGTTATTATCTTAGATCCTGCTCTTAGATTTGCGTCAGCCGTGACATATATACTGAAAATTGTTTAGTCAAAGTTTTGACCCCAATTTCTTCAAAATGTTTGGAGCACATACAATCTAACCATATCCTATGTATTCCTTAGAATCTCAGCTTTCTAAAAATATATAGTTTGCTAGGGGTTTAGTGTACAAATAATGAGAAATCAGCCATTATTTGAGGGAAAGTCTGCTCTCCACCGGAAACGTTTACAGCCACCTTAAGTGATTTACAGTATGCAATCGAAACCTCAAGATTATGACCAACAGATCGATGTCAATACAATCATGTCACTCTGCTACTAGACAAATGCGCAAGGGAGAATACTTCAGTCCCTACAACATCCTTCAATACGTATATGATAGTTTTCTAGCAATGTGTGACATCCAAAAAAAAGAAATCAAGAATAAAATCCTAACATCTGTTTTGATGAATATGATCTCGAATTGTCCTCTGTAATTATTCAGTGTGTGATTGTTCTTTGTCTTTTGTTTCTCCTCGATAGTTGCGGGCTCTAAGGCATGCCGAGGTTTCCGATGCCCTAATGGAGGGTGCATTCCGCTAGACAGAGTCTGCGATGGAAGTAATGATTGCTACGATTGGGAGGATGAAAAACAAAATTGCGGTGAGAGATCTTTCTTTTATTCTATTTCATTTTTGACTTGACACATCTAATTATTTCTAATGCTTTCTGTTTTGCGAGAAATTTTCTTCATGAGAAATATATATATATATATATTTTTGATTTTCTACTCGTTTCATTTTTCAAATGAAAATACTCACCCAAGGTTACCACCACTTCTAATCAAAGTTGTTTTCTGTTCTGTAAGCGTTTTTCTTTTGTATGTATGTATTGTTGTTGAAGATAATGAGAAAGGGTGATGAAGAATCGTTGCATTTACTTCTGAAGCTAAAAAGAGAATAAAATTGAAATGTTGTTTAAGTTGTTTTCATGTCACCTGGTAGCATTTGCATATTCCAGCATGCCCAAATGGACAGAATCACAAATGTGGCGATGGTTTGTGCATCGACGCTAGATGGCGCTGCGATGGTAAATTCGACTGCACGGACCAATCAGATGAGGCCGAGTGTGTCGCGTGCCGAGCGGGTCAGTTTAAATGCACCGCTGGACCTTGCGTGTCTTCAGACGTGCGCTGCGATGGTCAACCGGATTGTCCGGACTGGTCGGATGAGATGGATTGCATCGAGATTGGACCAAGCGAAGGCCTTTTGTATGTTATGAAAGGTGGAAAGAAAACTATAGTAAGGACATAACCATATATATGTTATTCAATCATTGTGATCTGTGGACCAATTTTGATAGTAATTCTTAATGATCAGTACTATTGAGCTGTACATTTGAAACGTTATGTACGATTGTATTTCTTCCCTTTGATTCTATACGCTTGACATACTTCTTTATTGTTTATCTTCACTTTCTGTCTCATGACTCGGTAGTTCATGAAGAGCTCCCTTGTCCGGTTTTATTGGAAATAACTACAAAGTAGTGGGATATTTAGGTAAGGAAGTCTATGATACACAAGCTTTCAGTATACTGTAGATTCACAAAAGATTGTGTAGAGTAAGTTTTGCAAATTTAAGGAAAATCTATTTTTGCGGTTTTAACTTTGCGCATTGGCCGCAACCGGGAGTGCCAGCTATACGATGCACATTTAGAACCAGAATTTAATGTTTTTTCTGTATATATATTTCTAGGTGTGTGCCGATGACTGGAAGGACCTCTATAGTGATATCGTCTGCCAGCAACTGCTTTTCAGTCACTCGTCTGCAACGCAGTACCCCCTCTCAAACAACCTTCACAACCAGCCTACGGTAAAGCTCAACCCAAAAACACCGACCAATTCTGTTCATGGCGTGCAAGGTCTCTTGACGTTACCGGGAACGTGCATGGAGAATCAAGTTGTGAGAATTTCATGCAGTCCGTTACAATGTGGTCGCAAGGTCGAGACAAAAACGTCTCACCAATATGGCGCTGGACATATGACGTCATCACTTTTGGAGCACTCTATCTATAAACGTGATGTGGCGCCCTCTATAGGTAAACGTGATGTGGCGCCGTCTGGGAGGTGGCCGTGGGTCGTAGCGATGCTCCATCATGGCGCCGTATTAGATAGATGTTCTGCAGTATTGATATCAAAATCGTGGATATTGTTTAGTGCAACGTGCTTGCATGGGAGAAGGTAAGCTAATGCATTTCTCTATTATGTTACCAGTAAGAAGCAGAAATACAAATTGAAGAAAAACTATTCTTTATTGCCTTGAATGTCTTTTAATTCCATATACATGCAACTTTGCTTTAACCATAAAGTCTGTCTTGCTAAACTAAAATCCAAATATCCAATTTCCACATAAATCAGATGTATATAGCTACACGTAATGCGTAGACGTCTATATGTTTTTAAAGTTGAAGTTATCACATACAACTCCTGGCAACGAATATAATGAAGTATGCCTACGTTACGATTAACTATTCAATACTTTCTTGACTGAATCTGGCTATCTAGTCATACTAAGAGTATTTAGATGAGCTTAGATTGACTTGAGTAAATTGCGCGATGAAGAATCCATCTTTGCCAGGTTGTTGCAGCATACACACTGGCTTAGCGTTGCATCAGAAATCTGGTTTCTTCCACTCTGGCTTATCCAGAGTTGCCTTTACGAATTAATGATAATTGTTGGATAACCCATCAGTCTTGTTAGTACGTGACATACTCACAATGCTAGGTGCATGACATTGTATTTTCCCAATGATATATATATATATATATACATACATATATATATATATATATATATATATATATATATATATATATATATATATATATATATGTATATATATATATATATATATAAATATATATATATATATTTATACATATATATATATATATATATATATATATATATATATATATATATATATATATATATATATATTTTTTTTTCATATATATATTTGGAATTTCGCTTTTGTCACATTTATGCCAATTGTGGCTAATTCGTGACTAGCCAGTTGTACGAAGTGGAGGAAACCGGAGTATCTGGCGAAAACCACCGCCTAGCCCAAAGTCGCTGTCACTAATAATATATACACACAGCGTATGTGCATGTGCATTGTAAACTATTGTACCTTTAAATATGTGCCGTTTCAGTGAAGACGTAGGTACTTGGCAGGCCTTATTAGGAATCACGCACCTACATAAAGACATAGCCACCAGAGAAGTGCGCCACCTGACGAGAATAGTACATCCGTTAAAACAGACTCCGCATCGTCTCGCCATCGAGGAGGGGATCGCTCTTGCAGAGTTAGACAGGTACACTACAGATAGATATATATACACTCCTATACACTTCTAATGCATGAACAGTAATTCGTAAGGCAATTTATGGCCTTCAAGTGCTGATGTGCCTTTAAGCCATCATTCATTCATCCACGCATAACCACACGTTGATAATATGTGATAAATAAGGACTTTATATGAAGGATGTCTGCACACCTTCTTGTACATTAAGATTTGTGCATGTTCCTAAAATATTAACACACACACGCAGACATATATATATATATATATATATATATATATATATATATATTAATATATATATATATATATATATATATATATATATATATATATATATATTTATATATATACACACATATATATATATATATATATATATATATATATATATATATATGTTTATATATATATATGTATATATATATATATATATATATATATATATATATTTATATATATGTATATATATTTATCATCTGCTCCACTCTGATACTAGCAGCTGATTGGTCAATTTCTTTGTTGTACTGGATTGTATTTTAGTACTAACATTGCTTTTCATTAATTGTCAATGTTAGGATCCAAGTAAATGTTTTCTCTCCCTTCCCCATGGTTACTATGAATTTGACCTCAAGTTTACAGGTCACAGCCTCGTTTGGGCCCTTAGTGACAGAAAAAAATGGCGGACATCATTCTCTTTCACCGCCACTAGAAATTGTTTTTTGACGTTTAAAACACTATTTGCGCACTATCGTCTGCAAAAATGGTGTACATATAGAAATAAAGATGGCAGTAAGTAATTAAGATGGATTTAGGTTGGTAT
Organism: Maea johnstoni; assembly: GCA_963942565.1. Lineage (NCBI taxonomy): Eukaryota > Metazoa > Annelida > Polychaeta > Spionida > Magelonidae > Maea > Maea johnstoni. The sequence goes on from OZ012700.1 coordinate 32,182,168, forward strand.
GTCGCACATTCCTATGAGAAATCATTGCCGTTACAGGTCTTACGAAAATATCCGTTGCTATATAGTCTGTCGTACTCGAGTTTGGCAATCACTTTTTTCATTTTCTTTGTGACAAATCGTTCGAGTTTGCCATCCAAACTTCGCAAACCTCTTTGGAGCACTAAGTCGTGTATAGATGAACATACTTTTTGTCTCAAAAAGTATGTTTTGTTTCAATATATATTTGTGTGTGTGAGTGTGCCTGTAGGTGCGTGTAATTCATGGATTAATCGTTTTCAGGCCAGTCCCATTCAATGAGCACATTCAACCAATATGTCTTCCATCGAACGCTGAGCACTTCTCTGCACATACCTGTTACATCACTGGCTGGAGCAACCAGGAGAAAATTTACACCACAAGTAAGTAACTCCATTCTTCACATTACGGGATCGTTGTGGAAATCTGTTTGTCACTTTCTCTCACTATTTAGTCTAATTTGCGATTAATCATTAGGTGTGTATACGATGGAGCAGGTGTGAACTGCAGTTTTTTTAAAATTATATTTGCAATTAATAAGTGAATTATGAATATCCGTTATTCATTTATGAATATTCAATATTAATTATGAATATTCCAAAATGTCTTTTTGGTCCACTTTGACTTGCCATATTGGTCACCACATACCATTAAATTCAAATAATGAGTGCTCCTCGGAAGTGGTAAAGGGAGACGGATAACCAGTTTGCACAAAAATATCCAAAAAATATTTTCACGATCTGGCCTAGATATGGCAGAAAAGGTGACGGCAATCGAAATTAGGAAAACCACCAATCAACAATGATATTTATTGAGCTGTATGTTGCACGGCACACATACTTGTCATCAAAGCACAGAATGTATTAGGTGAGCCGTGATGTGGCTCCCTCTGGGTACTTAGCAGTGAACTAAACCCAGTAGTTAGAGGTAGACTCTTTATCTGAGCAGTCCTCAGGAAGGAGGTCAAGGAAACACGATCCTGGAATCCCCCTACTAGGATTAGGGTTGAGTAACCCGAACCCTGGACCTGATTCCTAACCCTAATTCTAAACTTCTACGCAACACTTTTTTTTTCCATTTTTCGCTGTAGGTTGCATTGAGCAAGGTACTTTTATGTTTCTATTTTCGCTATAGGTGGTAATGCACAACACTTTGTTTTCATTTTTTGCTGTAGGTGGTATTGCGTAACACTTTGTTTCCATTTTATGCTGTAGGTGGCATTGCGCAAGATACTTTTATGTTTCCATTTCCGCTGTAGGTGGTATTGCGCAACACGTTGTCTCAATTTTTCACTGTAGGTGGCATTGCGCAAGCTCCTTTTATGTTTCCATTTTTCGCTGTACATGGCAGTGCGCAACCCTTTGTTCCCATTTTTCGCTGTAGGTGGCATTGTGCAACACTTTGTTTCCATTTTTCGCTGCAGACGGCATTGCCCAACACACTTTAATGTTTCCATTTTTCGCTGTAGACGGCATTGTGCAACACACTTTAATGTTTCCATTTTTTCGCTGTAGGTGGCATTGCGCAACACTTAAATATTTCCATTTTCGCTGTAGGTGGTATTGCGCAGGATACTTTAATATTTCCATTTTCGCTGTAGGTGGTATTGCGCAGGACACTTTAATGGCAACCCAGGTTACTCCGTGGTCGCGAGAGAACTGTGAGAAGATCTATAGTACGACAGTTCTGACGAAGAGTTTGATGTGCATTGGAAACACAACCGCAGAACTGCACCCTCTTTACCAGGTACAGTATAGTCAAATTGATTATCCTCAATTTTTCTGCCATATCAAGGGCCTGCCCTGATATTGGAGTGTCCTAAGGCAATGCCACTGAAAAACGATCTTTAAAGTTTGGTGTAAAGCATTGCCACTGAAGGATTGCTATCTCTTACCATATAGTATAATTGCGAAATCTGCTAGGGGCACGTGAGAAAGTTGCCTGTGACCGGGGTCATCTAGAAATAACTGATAGCAACTCCTATATTAGGAAGTATTTATCAAGTAATTCACCAAATTCCTTTAAAAAAGTAATACATACAACCTATCAATTGAACAGCTGTTTTCAAAGATCAAGTTTAAGTTTTACCTTAATTGTACTTCTTTACACGTGGGTCCAGGATTACTATCATTAGGCAACGGTTACTTGATTTATTGGTTCCCGGATCCACCAATCAAAGTGGAATAGACCCGACGGGAAAATATATGTAATCTTCCCACTTTATTTTGTGCTCTGCCACCGAGCCGTAAGTAGTACACCAAACCTACAATAATATTTACCATGGATGGTAATAAAACTACAAAACTACAAGAGTATTAATACCAGAGCAATACAACATTATAATAGCATTGCAATGCAGTGTTGTTGAAATGAATCATCTTATCTAAACGTCATTCTTTTAATATTCCAAGATATGTTTAAGTATGTATTTTAGAACTAGCCAGAAATCACTTCATTTTCTTATCTCCCTCCTGACTGTTTGCTTACTTAAATTTCCGTGTGCTAAAAAAAAGAAGAAAAACAATCAACTTTATTTTTAATTACCTCCCTCCCAACACTGTAAAATTGTTCTGGGAAGGATCGGGGAACCAATAAATCAAGTAACGTCGCCTTAGAACCTCATTGATTTCCACTTGCTTTTCAGAGTGTCCGGGGTGCTCCTGTTATGTGCCAGGACCATCGTAGACAATGGGTATTGGCCGGCATTGGTAGCATGACGTCATACCGGAAGAAAGCCTCGTTTCCAGTTCTAGCCACCAATATGACATTTATGGCAGAATGGGTTCTTCAGATCATAAGTTGATGAAGATGACAATTTTAGGATACACATTTTAATATCAAAATATTCTCGAAGACTTATGAAGAGACCAATAAGTGTCTTAACACCTTTTTACCCCACAGATGTTGAAATAATGACAAGTAAAAAATTACTTATTATGCCCTGTTTATTTAGAATAAAATGCAGTTGTGTGGATCAGATTACTGTAGAACACACATATGATGCGTGTCCCAAATATAGCAAATTGGGGAGTTTTCGCATCATAGCGTATCTTTATGTTAGCGAAGGTAGCCGCCGCTGACAACGCCAAAGTACAGAAAAAAAAGTACAGGGTTTTTATATATAGTGAAGCGGAACCACACGGTACGTACGCTTTATATAAACAGACGCATACATTGTGTGTTCTACAGTATTTAGAAAAAAATACTGTCATGTGGATCAGATTGATTCCCCCACTTAATAAGCATCGTTCCCCAGGGGTATAAAAGGAATGTCATTTGTGTATAATATCATCTTAGAGAATGAGCTTCTTCTGAACAATTGTCATCAGTATGGAACATTTGCCACACAGGCTGTTTACACGATGAGCTGTTAAATATTCTTATTTAAAGATGTACGTATTTCTCTTTTTATTATAGGAGCTTTATACATGTACTTGTTACAAGATTCATTTGCAGTCAGAGCTTATTATTCTATGCAACTTCACAATTATCTTGCCATCACCCTTTCTTATTATTTTTCACTCAGTTAAAATGATAGTTTTAAATTAACTTCCTTTGAGCACTGATGCAGTGATACTCATTTAAGTCAAGTAGTGTAGCAAAGTCTGTAACCGTTTCATACATGCTTTAAAAAATGTACAAAAGCGGATGTTTCGATGATTTTGAAACTTTATTTTTACTATTGTATGCATGGTAATTATATTGCTGAAGGGCCTGCCATGATGCCCAGGTGCTCTGAGGCATTGTCACTGACCAATCGTTCTCTCACCACTGCCCGAGTTCAAATCCCTGCCAGTGCATATAAGAAATTGGCCTGTGACTTTGGGCTAGGCGTTGGCTTTTCCCAGTTGGTCAGGTTTTCTCCTCTATTTGCAACTGGTTAGTCACAACTTGGCACATATATATGGCAAAAAATGTCGATAATCGATATTCCAAATTTTAAGGACGTGTTTCAATAAAAGAGTGACTTAGGGTGAAATTTTCTGCTTTAATAAAAAGTTAAGTTAGTGTATTGATATAAATGATAATAATAATAGTTATCTTTATTTAAAGAGGGTGACTCAGTCGAATGGTAAGGATCTTCCCTGAAGCCCTCTGGCCTGTTTACAAGTAGCCCGAGGGATCCAGGGTTACAAAGTAGTACAGTACATTGCTTTTAGGTATTGAGGCCTGAAGGAAGGTAGAGATGGTGCACATCTGATTGCTTCAGATAATAATGTATTCACTATTCAAAATCTCTGGGTGACATCTGACTGCCTTAACTCTCGGGGTTTCTGAGTTAAACCTTAAAAAGAGATAGTCAGTGAATCCACTGTAGAAATGAAGTACTACTTGACCAATTTGTGCTGAATTTGTTTTGAGAAGTGTCATATGGACACTGTGATACTTTTGATAAGGACTGTTCATAACCTGATGGAGAGATATTGATTCATATTTCTCTAAAATGTCTCCAAAATTCGTCATATAAATATACAAAACATAGTTTTACCTTTTCAGGTCACTGCATGGATGAATTGGTGTCATAGCATTGCAATCTTGGTCGAATATGCCAAATACTTGTCAACAAATGTGTTATATTAAATGTTTGCACATGTATGTTTAAGATGCACATACAGTGTCAAATGCTTTTACGTTATCAATCAAAAGAACTGGAATGTTGTAGGCGTGCACATTCAAGTTTTAGATTACCACACAGTGTCAAATGCCTTTGCAATTTGCAATATCAATCAAAAGAATGGGTGGTTCATTTTGTCGAACTGTATATAAACAGCAATGCGTTTTGTATAACTATTTTTCAAATATTCATCTTTGGATTCCATTAGAGGTGGTAATGGTTCACTGGTCCTGTTCTGAGATACTCACGTCTGGTACTCTCCATATAAATCTCGTTCATACAGTGACAGCATTTAATTCCTGCACTAAATACGTGGGCAGCCCGGGCATAATACATGACCAATTGCTACCCAGTTTCTTGGGCATGGATGCGACCACAGGTCCTTGACCTCACAACTGAATGTAACATTGATTCGCAAGCTACATGGGTCAGCAATGTGCTCGGCTTATTCTTTGACATGTTATGCATGGATGCTTGTACAACCAGGCACTGGCAGACGTCTGGTCGACTGGTGCAGGAATTAAATGTATGGAATGTAGCAACAGCCATGATGGAGTAGGGTCCAATTATCACAATTAGCCTCTTAGGTGAGGCTGGTAAACTGAAAGTATTTCTCTTAGTTTCTACATCGTTTACTCTGTACCACACATGGTACGTGATCCAGCACATATCAATCCATGTGTCATGGAGATGTATATATATTTTGATATTTTGCATATTTCATGAATAAAGATGTACATTTTTCGGTTCTGACTTCAATGTTATGAATTTCACTAATTGAATGAATCGATGAGAAAATGGTTGCTTAAAGGCACAAAGGCCATTTAGTGCCATGAAACCTGTGTAGAAAAATAGTCCTTTGGTATTGACGAAAACAAGAAAGCAATAAATAAATAGATACAAAACAATGAACGGTTTCAGAATAAAAGTTACGCAAACATGGTGCTTTAAAAAGAAATTAAATTCTTAAAATGTTTTACAATTGGTAAAACAGACCAATCTCAAGTAAATAAGATACAATATTGTAGGGATGAATCTTTTCAAAGAGTTTGCAGAAGCTATTTACATTAAATGTCTATTTCTGGATTTGATAAAAGCAGCAAAGATAGAATACGTTTGACAGTCAAACGACAATCACAGGCTATACATTGTGAAGGGTCTTCTTATTTCAAATAGTAGCGAGCGCGCCAGCGCTGCTGCACGAAGTGCAGCTAGCGCAAGCGAGCATTCATGTAACGTACGTGTGTGTACGTAAAGTAGATACAATGTATATATATACAATCTATATGTGGACCAGAAAAGTTTTGAGGTGCCAACAATGTGGTCCCACGCGTGAAAACGGAAGTATTATTTTAGTGCATCCGGTCACGCAGGCGCAAGTTTCTGAAGTCTGAAAGGAAGTCTGGGAAATGAACATCACCTTTTGCTTTAAGGGCACATTTTGCCGCCAGATAGTTTCATGCTTTGAACATTGCTTTGTCACGTAATAAGTATGGACTGTTCTCTTTAAATTGTATCAAAAGAGCGTTTTGATTAGGCATCACGCGAAACTACGCAACAAAGTAACAATGCTCACGCGACGTCGGGGAAAGCCGACACGGTGACGGTGGTGGACGATATGTTGAACAGTAAAAATAAATTTATGAATACTCGCTTTTCCGTGTCTCAATTTTAATGCGGTTTAGAGCATTAAAACCGCCACAACTCATTCTACTTGCCGTTTAATTCTCTCTCAAATCTGTTGCGAAATGAGGATTTTGCGACAGGTTGAAATCGTTGTGGTTTTAATGCCAATTCTTTTCGCTAATTCTATCCTATCTTTTAGTCATTTATGAACTGAAATCATACGAGGCTACGGATTTCCGTGGCTCAATTTAAATGCGGTTTAAATCGTCAGAACCGCCGAAATTTCTTCTACATGCTTCTCAATTTGCTTTCAAATCTGTTGGGAAATAAAGATTTTGCGACAGGTTGAAATCGTTGTAGAGTTAATGCCAATTTGCTTCGCTCAATCTGTTAGCTTTTGGTCAGTATAAAATGAAATCATCCGAAGCTAGTCGCCTTGCCGTGGCTCAATTTAAATGCGGTTTAAATCGTTAAAACCGCCACAATTTCCTCTACATGCTTCTAAATTGGCTTTCAAATCTGCTGAGAAATGAAGATTTTGCGAAAGATTGAAATCGTTGTAATTTTTATGCCAATTCTTTTCGCTCGCTCTATGCTGTCTTTTGTTCAGTATGAAATGAAAATAATCCGAGGCTACGCCTTTCCGTGGGTCAATTTTAATGCGGTTTGTATCGTTAGAACCGCCACAAGTTCTTCTGCATATTTTCCAATTTGCTTTTTAAATCTGTTAAGAAATGAAGATTTTGCGACAGGTTGAAATTGTTGTAATTTTTATGCCATTTTTTTCGCTGAATCTACGCCATCTTTTGGTTAGTATGAAATGAAATCATCCGAAGCTTCGCCTTTCCGTGGGTCAATTTTGATGCGTTGTAGATTGTAAGAATCGCCAAAATTTCCTCTACATGCTTCTCAATTTGCTATCTAAATCTTCTGCGAAATGAAAATTTTGCAAAAGGTAGCGGTAAAAGTTGCCATAGTTAACTCACGTAGTAAAGTTCACGGTAAAATGAATTACTCGCCTTTCCGTTGGTCAATTTTAATCCGGTTTAAATTATTAGAACCGCCACAATTCATTCTGCTTGCTAATTAATTAATTTTATAAGAAAGATTTTGCGATAGGTTGAAATATTGCCATCTTTAGTAGTGCGAAAAGTTGCCACAGTGATGGGCTCAATGTTTACTGCAAAAATGTATGCTATCATTTGGTCAGTATGAAATGATATCATCAGAAGCTTTCCATGAGTCAATGCAGTTTGGATTGTTAGAACTGACACAATTCCTTCTGCGTGCTTAAAAATTGTTTTCAACTCTTTAGCGAAGGAAGATTTAGGGAAAGGTTGAAATCTTAGTAAGTTTTATGACATCTCTAGTAGTGGGAAAAGTTGCTGCAATGGTGGACTCAATGTATACGGCAACAATAGATTACTCGCCAGGTTTCAAATTCACAATTCGTTCTACTAGCCCTTTACTGCTATCTTAAGCCTGTTACAAAATGATGATTTTGTGACAGTTTGAAATCGTAGTAATTTTATGCAATTAATCTTCTGGTCAGAACAAAAAGAAATGAAATCATCCGATGCTTCGCGCTCGCTTCCTGGCCATGTCAGCATCATATTTGTGAGTGAATGATAATATCTGGTTATTTCTGATTTACTAGTGATATATGGTAATTCCCCTTCATAATGGAAATGTTATCTATCCACACACGCGGTTCCTTCCAGTGCTCAGTTGTAAACTATTTGATAATACTAGTATCTGAGGGAGGGAGACCCCATGTTTTAAAGCAAGAATGCCTTTTAAA
>OZ012700.1:32191651-32224151 GCA_963942565.1 Maea johnstoni
CCAGTGTCTTAAATCATCCTAAAAAATGAGTTGGTAAAAAAAATGAAAACAAATTGAAAAAAATTCCAGTGTTTTAAATTATCCTAAAACATGTGTTAGTTAAAAAAAATTGAAATTAAAAAAAAACTTTTTACTAACACATGTTTTACTAGAGATATCATCCTGGGGGATATTGGAACGGGCGGATTTTGTCCGGGGGGTTTTGTCCTGGGGGATATTGTCCGGGGGGATATTGTCTGCACACATTCACACACACATATATATATACATATATACATGTATATATATATATATATATATATATATATATATATATATATATATATATATATATATATATATATATATATATATATATGTATGTATGTATGTATGTATGTATGTATGTATGTATGTATGTATGTATGTATGTATGTATGTATGTATGTATGTATGTATATATGTATATATGTATATAGATAGATAGATAGATAGATAGATAGATAGATAGATAGATAGATAGATAGACAGATATTGATAGATATAGATAGATAGATATAACAATGGCAGAGGGGTTCATACGCGAACTTTTACAACAGTGAAACTTGCCGTTGTGGAACAATCCCACAATGTTCAAAGTTGGCATACAAAGTAGTTCCATCTCTTACCCACCAATATCGGGAAAATAAAAACAATAACAATTTACCGTATTCTTTAAATTGAAAACAGAAATAATTTCGTGCTTGGTCGAAAGAGGACTGTGCCCCGATAACCGTGTAGTCTCGGGCGTTGCCATTGACTGCTAGCTGTCCCTCACCCCTGCCAGGGTTCGAATCCCGCCGGGGCATGTGAGGAAGTTGCCAGTGACTTGGGTTTAGGTTGTGGTTTTGGCCGGGTACTCCGGTTTCCTCCGCCACTTACTTACTGGCTAGTAATGAATGAATGAATAAATGAATGCTTGCTTAAAGGCACATCGGCAAACAAAGGCCATTCAGTGCCATAAAATACATGTAAAACAATCTACAACTGGATAGTCACGAACTGGCCACTGTATGACAGAAAAAGTGACGAAAAATCGAAATTCGAAAATTTGAAATTACGAACGGTCACCAATTGTCACTTTTCATGTTTTTTTTAGTGTTTACTCCAAGCAGACTTGTTTTGTGCTTTCTGGCGTTTTGCTTTCTCGTGCAGTGTCTCGGATTTCTATGGCACTCAAGAAATATATTGTTACAGTAGAAATATGGCAGTGTGGTAATGGGCCCTCCTCACGTAAAACTGATGAACAATCGTTATATGGACGATTGAATGGGATTTCGTAACGATATCAACGTGCGTAAATCTTTTCGATAAAAGGAATTATTTGGCTGGCAAAATGCACCTCTGAATGAGAAATTAACGTTTCTCGCTCTGCTGCTATAATATAATCCCCATTTCTGCTCGTTCTGATATGGTGCGTATCTACAGTGCCGACATTTAATTCTCGCGCCAAATGCGTGGGCATGATGCACGACCGCACGCTCGATTGCCACCCAGTTTCCTGGACATGGATGCACGGATGACCTCACAAATGAATTTAGCTTTGACTTGCAAGCTACAGCTGTATGTGGGGCATTGATGTGCTTGGCATATTTTGTGAAAGGTTATCCATGGGTGTTTTTATAACCAGACACTGTCAGGTGTCCGGTCGATTAGTGCGGGAATCAAATGTCTGTACTGTATGTATGCGTTTGGTGGTTCATTTTCTATACTCCAATATATTCCACCTTTAAGAATAAAATGGTAAAAACTTCCTCCTATCCTTAACACTGACAATGCTAAGTCTACTTTCGTCCAAAGCACAAGGACGCATATATTTTTGAAAACATCTAAACTCTGTTGGTAATCATTGGATAGCTCTCGATGAGTACTCTCAAATGAGTACCCATTTGTCAGACTTTTGGTCATCACAGCTTTCTTGCATCATTTAGTAATGGCAAAATTAGATTAGCCACCAGTAGCATAAGGGTTAAGCTGAAAGGAAACCGGATAACCCTTTATATTAAAACACATTTTCAGGAGAAGTCAGTGGTTCCTGCTGACTCTTCTCCAGTCATTTTAGTTATGCTTGAAATGAGATGAAGAACCAGCTCTTGACATTTCCCAACAAAAGTATTACATTAGAACAGTTATCAACAATTTAATAGATAGATAAAAATAGTATACCCCTAACTAACTGCACACCGGCTTGGTCTACCGCGACTGCTACGACGTGCATTGTCGAGCACGTTTGTGGTGAAATATCTCAATAAAAACGAAGGGATTAATTTCCAAACTTCTGTGAACAATATATGCGTATATATCGCTGCCACGGATAATATTTGAGTTAGTGTACGATAGCCATTTAATTGTGAAATTCATCTGAAATGACTAGGTAGAACTACATCGAGGACATGACGAGCACCTATATTGACAGTGACGTCACTAGACTGCAAAGCATGCCGGGAACGCTCAAATCTGACTGGGATCTAAAGCGAAGACGCCCGGTCCAAGATAGAACTAGAATTAATCATGAGTGATGTTGCCATCAGATATCTAGGTGCTCTTATCTTTTTTGTCAATTTGAAAGATTTCATGGTTGCGCTAGTGTCTCAATTTAGAGAAAAGTAAAATCTCAACCCAGTTGAGATGGTAGGTTGTTCGGTATGATAAAAATATAAATATGACCTGTCCAGCCTGTCTTTTGGACAGGAAGTTTCCCGAAAACCTACTTTTTGTACAGGCAAAAATTGTGATTTCTTTTGGGTAATAATCAAATATTTTCCAAACAAAGTTACCATCTTCTATGACCTGGCTGAAGTGTAAATTGCGACAGGACGACATTCAAGTTGTGGGATAATACAAAAATCCTACTATTTTATAGGTTTTTACCCCAAAATCACTCACATCAGGGGTCAGATACATTTCATACTTACATAAAACATTTGATGATCATGGACATCCTTATGAAATTATTTGTGGCAAGTTTTGAGATCCTACTATGAAAATTGCACCTTCCAGAAGCAAATCCCTAAAATCACCATGTAGTTTCTTTTTTGACTTTTAAGATTTTTTCAACCCCTGGTGGATTCTAAACGCACTAACCTATGGTCGTGATACTTACAAACCATATATTCTGCGCCTAGAAACCCCACTTTTGTTCTTGTCCAAAATGGCGTGTAGGGTTTTCAATATTATCTGACAATACTATACTTCTATAGGACTGTTATAGTGAGTATATTACCCTACTCGCTTGTACTTTTTGAAATAATTTCTTTCTTTAATATTTCTTTTGATAGTATGGTGTCCAACAATGATACCTAAATATGTACATACATGCGGTAAAGCAATTAATGTAAATATGTTAACAGGTACTGCTAGACAAATATCCATAAAAGCCCTTATACTAGTTTGCTCCCACTCTTGTGGGCATGGTCTGTTCCAATTAAGGTCCTTTGAGACTACCTTGTTTATACACTGATACAGACACTAGCAATGCCTGTTTCTTGTCTATTATAATGTTTATTTTTGTTAACCTGTTTCACTCCTGTTTATTTGTAATATTTATTATTTTGATATGTATGATTTTGTAATTGAGAAATTACAGTTAATAAACATATATATACAACTTTTATTAACATTTCTCTGTAAATGGCCCGAAAAGTATCTTGCCATGAAAATATGCAAACATGACTTATTCTCTTTATCTAAATCCTTCTGGGTTAGTTTGCTAAACCAGAACTATTTAGTTGAGAGTATGGAAAAGTCCACAGGATGACATTCAAGTTGTGGGATATTACAAAAATCCTACTATTTTATAGGTTTTTACCCCAAAATCACTCACGTCAAAGGTCAGATACATTTCATACTTGCATAAAACATTTGATGATCATAGACATCCTTATGAAATCATTTGTGGCAAGTTTCGAATTCCTACTATGAAAATTGCACCTTCCAGAAGCAAATCCCTAACTGAATAGCACTAGTTTTAATGCTATTTTTTCTGTAAGTGCCCCCAAAACGTAGCATATCCAGAGAATATGCAAACATAACTCACTTTCTGTAACTACACCTTCTTGGGTAGTTTTCTAAACCTAAGCTATTTAGTTGAGAGTTTGGAAGGAAATCTCAAAAAAACATGTTTTTTTGTGATTTTCTGTATAAAATGCCCCTAAATTCACTTATGCAGCAAACTCAGACGTGTCATCCACCCGTATACTAAAGCCCACCCTATGTTGAGATTGTTAAGCATGGATGACGACTTGTAAGGAAAAACGCCATAAAAAAGTATAATTCTGACATTTGGCCACCCGCCTATGCTACGATCAGCCCAAACAGTTTGAAACAGGTCCGTGCTTTGGCCGTACGAATCCTGAGCTTTTAAACTACCTATATAATCAGGCATAAAGTATATTTTATTAACCCCGTCATGAACCTACCTTAAAAAGTCTTATTTTGCAAAAAAATGTTTTTTTTTATTTCCAAGCTGACAGATTCGTGTCAGCTTGCCAAAGCACCGCCATTATTGGTCACGCCGGTGGCGCCATCTACTAGTTTGATACGTAGTGACTCCAGAGTTACTCATTAGGTCACGTAAGTGGCGCCGTCTATTATTTTGAGAAGGCGTAATTTGTTATCAGATACGGGTGTCCAGACGCCCGTATCTGCCCGGGTCATGCATATGCATGCCTAATTATCTCGCGCGGCTGCCCAGACAGACTCGGGCAGGCGAGCGTCCGAGTGCTTGCGGGCACCTGGACGTCCGCGTCAGGAATTAAATGTCCCTACTGTATCTGCAAGGCGGGTACTTTCTAGTTAAGTACAAATTTGCAAATCAATAGTTGTTGTTTTGTTTTTATTTTTGCATTTTCACCATTTGAAATTAGCCCAAAGTATGCCTTTATTAGGCAGATATTTCATGCATCTGGATGGTAGGGCCTTTTTGTGACTACTGTGAAAGCTTTGACATGTCCAGGAAAGCATGTTTGACTGTTAACCCACATTAACCAATGATTAAAGATAATTGGTTTAGCATCGTTTTTCTAGGGTTGTCCTGCCACTGAAGAATCAGTGATATTAATATTTCATATTTTCCATTCAACTCTGTTCTCTGAGTGCAATTTAACTGCCAGCAGACTCCCCGCAGGGCTTGTAAAATGGTAAAACCTCTTCCGATTGTCAACGGTAAGAACACCTCGTTTTTTCGAATAACAAATCCAATCTCAGATGATCATTCTGAGTAACCAGATGACCTGATTGCCAGCTTTCCTCAGAACACCTGCGACAAAACCTCTTTATGGGAAATCATTTGTGCCGTGGATAGCATGTTTTCCTTAACAGAATGAATATATGGAAGCTGTTATGCAGAGTTGCCATGGACGTTTTAACCCGGGAATGCTCACAGCAGCCAAAAGCATTCTGAGAATTTTGATATAATTATTCAAGAGATGGCGTGTTTGGAAAAATATTTGATGGCGAAATGTTGGACGGGACGAAACCAACACATATCCTTCAAATTGTTTGTAAAGTCCTTCTTAATTTCAAAAATTAAGTGTCAGAGATCTAAACGGCACTTCCAGGAAACACTATAAGGATTACTGAGTTAACCCATTAACACTTTTAAGAGTTCAGATTTACCTCCGGATCTATAATACTTAACCCATCGGCACTCAGAGCGGCCAAAACAGGCCTGACTATTTTGTTGATATTTTCCTCACCAAAGCTTTTTTATCAAAAATATTTGAAGGAGAAATGTTTATCAGAATATTACCAACAACTCTCCTTCAAATATTTTGTGAGAATTTGCTTTATTTTCAAGTTATTATCAAAAGTATGAAAACAGCAGACGATACTCTCCTGCCGAACTCTGAGTGTGAATGGGTTAAGAGAATAACTGTGAAAGGTACCCTTTTCAAGGTATGTATGAACTTGAAATCCATGCAGGTTTAATTGGCCAAGAATCTGACCCGCTGTTGAGGGCTGAAAATGATTTAATTGAAAAAAATCACATTTTACATTTCTCTCAATAAAACTCTGACATTTAAGAAAAGATAAATCGAAGTAGCATTGAGAGGTAGCAAAACGACATTCTTTCAGATAATATATAGTTTACTGGGTGTTACTATCTGCTTCAAGCTGTAAATGAAGAAAATGCTAGCTAATGTCCTAAATGATGGCCCCACCTTAATTATTCTGACGATTGCGCGATTAAAAAAATAATTAAAATGTCGAATCACATTTTGCACGATATTTGTCGATCATTTGGATAACCATCTTCACCCAAAAAAGAAAGAACGAAAACAACACGCCATTTGTCATTACAAACCAAATTATCAGAACACCAGCGTCATGAGAAAGTCAATATCACTTATGAAATATGTCTATCCCCCTTTTGCGATATACTGAGCGCGATCTTGTTCTGAGCAATATACCAATCAAAGTAGTAGTAGTAGTAGTAGTAGTAGTAGTAGTAGTAGTAGTAGTATTAGTAGTAGTAGTAACTACTACTACTACTACTACTACTACTACTACTACTACTACTACATCTACTACTACTACTACTAAAAATAATAATAATAATCATATTGATACTACTACTACTACTACTACTAATAATAATGATACTACTACTACTACTACTACTACTAATAATGATACTACTACTACTACTACTACTACTACTACTACTACTACTACTACTACTACTACTAATGATAATAATGATAATAATAATAATAATAATAATAATAATAATAATAATAATAATAATAATAATAAAAATAATGATGATGATGATGATAATAATAATAATAATTTTAGAATATCTCACTTTTATACCAAGCATGTGATGTTGTGTCTAGAAATCCGGGAGTTAAATTGAACTCAATGAACTCCCCCATGAGTGCAATAGTCTTACTAATACTGCAGCACTTTGGATATATTTTAACCCTTCCACTGCTAAGGCTACATTTGTCCAAACCATCTAAAACCTGTCATGTTAGTAGTCATCGGGTAGCTCTCGCTGATACTCTCAGATGAGTACCAATTTGCCATGTTTTTAATCTTTTTTGTGCTTTGGCATGATTTTGTATTTGCCAAATCAGCCACCAGCAGTATATGGGTTAATGGACATGTTTGTGGAATTAACGATGACCTGCAATGCGGGCACCAAAGAGTCAAAGCCAATGCCGCCAGAGTGTATCCTGTTGTAAAATAAAATGACCACATAAACGCAGTTCTATGAGATTCTCTGGGGCTGCCCATCAAAGAAAAAGGATCAAGTGCAAGGTTAAAGCTTAGATGACCAAACACAAGTCGATTCGAAACCAGCCGGCCAACCTGAAAATGCTAGCCTCAACCAGTGTCAACTAATAGCTGCTAACAGGCCGAAATTGATGCTCAGGGCACCCCCAGCTGGTGGTGGAGATAAGTTTTGTAATGTAATCGATGGGAGAGCCCTGATTGGTCCTTGTTCCCACGTGACCTCGCTGTGATGCCTTATCTGATACTCCTGGCATGAGTCCAGCATGTAACTATAGGGCATATAGTAATTGGTCTCTCGCTACATATCCATTCTTTTCTTCATCCAAGGTTAAAGTGCGATGCAAAAAACATTTCATGTCTGTCCTCTCTGAGTCGTAAGAAAAAAGAAATTCATCAATTCTAGTCCGAATGTCTGTATTATACTATATGATATTATTGTTATGTCAATCTTAAGCAGTGAGGTTGATCATTACATGTGATGCCATTGGACTCTGGGCAGACTGGGACCACTATGGAAATAAGTTTCTAACTTTTAGTGTATATATCCTGTGTCTGG
Organism: Maea johnstoni; assembly: GCA_963942565.1. NCBI lineage: Eukaryota > Metazoa > Annelida > Polychaeta > Spionida > Magelonidae > Maea > Maea johnstoni. Next base: position 32,199,468 of record OZ012700.1, read on the forward strand.
TTAGAATTATATTGCATAGCAGTTAATGACATTCCAACTAGTCACCTTTATATAGTATTTTTTTTGTATGCCAAATGCCATGTATTACACATCGTACTAGACCAAATCAAATCAAATCATCAAAGGTTAACCCTTTATAAACAATCACGCACGTTTACAGGCAATCATAAGATGCCTTTTGTTCTGTTTCACCGGTTTTTGCAATGAATAGCCCAAAACAAGTCTGAATTCTCATGGAAATGTGACACTAGTATTCGCTTCCTCTGCCAATTTGCATGCTCAATTTTCCCGTGCTCAATTTATTTGTATTTTGTCCAGAATATTCTTTTTGAATCTTCTGTAAAACAGAAGTTTTATTTTCCTGTTGGTTCACTCAGATTATCATCACAATGTTTATAATGGCTAATTTTCATGTACTGCATACCATGTTAATATTGTGGCAGTTTAATTAATGCGCACCTTGCGCACCCATAAAGTACGCATTTATTAAATTGCGCACTATTATTTGGATATTGGATCCCTATGCTTTTACCGTTTTAGTATGTTGTTTTCCCCGTTTTTTTCCAGAATGTTCTCAAATGGGAATAAACAACACAGGAAAAAAGTACAGTATACGTCCGGACTTAATTAACACAAAGAAATTCTGACCTTAGTTTCATAGACTATACCCTTGCGTTTACTGAATTTAAAAATCTATATAAAACAGGAAAATTGGAAACAGTAAAAACATGCGCTCTCTTCGGAAATATTGGAAACGGAAGCAGCCAAAATGAAAGATTAGAGAAAAGTGTTACACGGGAAAATTAGCCATTGTACAATATTCATACATTGAAATTGTTTCATGATATACGGTAAATCACTTAAATATGAAGTGAACATTATATAGCGCAATTACGGTACTGCCCCGGATAGCGCGATCTAAGTATAGCGGTGAACGGAAACAGCAGCAGTAAGTTCAATTAAGAATTTGACAAAGACGGGGATTTTACAATAGCGCACATGGGAATATCGCTATTATCGCTATCTTATTGTTCCCGCTATACTTAAGTGATGTACAGTATACAAGCAGGTCCCTGGTAAACTGGCATATATGTGATGGAAAAAATTAGTATGAGAACATTATATATATCTAAATATCATGGCAAATTGAATAAGACCTTTATGAATCATTTGCAATTCCTTCCCACTCTCTTAAAGATATCCCCATTGCATTTGATAAATGAGACCGATACTTTTCCAATTTCATTTGATTAAATAGCCGCTTTTTTATGTAAAAGCCTTAATGATCCATTGGTTTTATGTTTAATATAAATAACCTCGTTTGCTGCTAAAATTACCGTATTGACAAGTATATAACTATTATCTAGTGAGTGAATAAGGGTTTAACAGCACATCTGCACACAAAGGCCACTTAATGCCATACAATATTTCCAGAAAGTGGTCCTCTGTCATCGTTGAGGAGCAATGACACACCATGATAATTACAGGTGAAAGAAGACAAAGGGGAAGAGTAAGAGCAGGGCCTTCAGATCTAAACTGGACCAAAGTATGTTTTAGATGCAAGGTATCCATAGACATATCCACACGCCCACCTGCTTTTATAAGGCGAGCAGGGTGCCACACAGAGCTTAGGTTTCCAGTGCCAAAAGAGACCAATACCTTTCGGATTTCATTTGACAAATTAGCAGTTGTTACTTGTAAATTGGTTAGTGGTCTATCGGTTATACGATCAATATACAGTACATACATTTAGTTCCTGCACCAGTCAACCGGACGTCTGGCAGTGCCTGGTTGTACAAAACCCATGGATAACATGTCAAAAATGATCCAAGCCCATCAGTGACCTAAAGTAGCTTGCTAATAAAATTTGGAGGTAAATCATGCATCCATGTCCATGCTTCTAAAATAAAGATGTTTAGGAGGTAAATGACAAGGCTTAATAATTTCAGGTGAAAAAAGAAATCGGGGGAGAGTAAGAGCAGAATATCCATAGAAAAAAATCCACACATCCCTCTTTTTCACAAGGAGAGCAGGGTGCTACTGCAACTTAGCCCTTTCAATGCCGAGGCTACTCCAAATCACAAGAACACAACTATTTCTGAAAACCATCTAAACCCTATCACGTTGTTATTCATTAGATAGCTCTCACTGAGTACTCTCAAATGAGTACCCATTTGTCAGGGTTTCAGTCATTTTCAGTTTTTTTGCATCATTTTGCATTGGCCAAATTAGCCACCAGCAGCATAAAGGCTAGGGTTCCCCCGAAGGTTGCAACTCCTATTGCACACAATACGAGCAAGCCAATAGGGTGTGTCCCTTCCAGGGTGCCACACCAGCTAAGGGTTCCCCGGAAGGTTGCAACTCCTATTGCACACAATTGGGCAAGCCAATACGGGTGTGTCCCTTCCAGGGTGCCACACCAGCTAAGGGTTCCCCGGAAGGTGCCAGCTCCTATTGCACACAATACGAGCAAGCCAATAGGGTGTGCCCCTTTCAGGGTGCCACACCAGCTTAGGGTTCCCCCGAAGGTTGCAACTCCTATTGCACACAATTGGGCAAGCCAATACGGGTGTGTCCCTTCCAGGGTGCCACACCAGCTAAGGGTTCCCCGGAAGGTGCCAGCTCCTATTGCACACAATACGAGCAAGCCAATACGGGTGTGTCCCTTCCAGGGTGCCACACCAGCTAAGGGTTCCCCGGAAGGTGCCAGCTTCTATTGCACACAATACGAGCAAGCCAATAGGGTGTGCCCCTTTCAGGGTGCCACACCAGCTTAGGGTTCCCCCGAAGGTTGCAACTCCTATTGCACACAATTGGGCAAGCCAATACGGGTGTGTCCCTTCCAGGGTGCCACACCAGCTAAGGGTTCCCCGGAAGGTGCCAGCTCCTATTGCACACAATATTAGCAAGCCAATGCGGGGAACCATTTTTTATGCCACAGAACACGCATACAGTACAGAATTTAATTCATGCACAAGATAACCGGTCGTCTGCCAGTGCCTGGTCATACAAACACCCATGGATAATATGTAAAACAAAAATAGGCCAAGCACATCAATGACCCACGTACATTGCGGATCAAAGCTACGTTCAGTTGTGATGTCATCCACGCGTCCATGCCCAGGAAACTGAGAGGCAACGGGGCGCGCGGTCGTGTATCATGCACAGGCTGCCAACGTACTTAGTGCAGGAATTAATTGTTGGCACTGCACTTGTGAGTATGGAAGCGTTACAACCTATTTTAATGACTGTTAATATTGCCTTGATATAAAACAGCTTACTCTGTCACCAGCACACGCTCAATTAGTTAATCGCATGTGACAACACAATAGAGAGGATTAACGTGGGATATGGGCTATTGTGTACAGAAACAGTCACGTATCCTTTTTTAATCTCTGCACAATTGTGGTTGGATACCGCTAACCCTTCCGATGCTAAAGCTACTTTAATCCATAAACAAGGATGCAGAAATTTTTGAAAACCAAAAAGCTTTCATGTTGGTTTTTATTGGATAGCCCTTGCTGAATACTCTCAGATGATTACCCTTTTGCCAGGGTTTCAGTTATTTTAAACATTTTTTGTATCATTTTGTATTTGCCAATTTAGCCACCACCAGCATACGGGTTAAGAGGTGGGACAAAGTAGCTCAGTTGGTTAGGTGTCGGACTAGTAATCAGAGGGTCGCTGGTTCAATTCCCGGCCGGGGCACTTTGGTCTGTCCTTAGGCAAGACAGTTTATTCCATATTGCTTCAGTCTACCCAGCTGCGCTATATGCTCCCAGTTGCTCTGGAATATCCCCCGGGGGATTGGAATGGTTTCTGTGTGTACAGTGCATGCTAGTATAGGGGAGGAAGGTCGTGTGAGCGCTTCGGTGGATACAAGACTATAAACCGAATACCTTTACTTTTACCTTTACCCTTTAAGAGGTGTCGTTATTGGTACTGATATCGTGTCAAAACGTACCGTATTGTACCGTTCAATTCCTTAAAAATACTCTTAAAGTAATGGCCATTGAGAAGTTATCATGTACTAGGGATTGTCCAGGACCATAGACATTACTATTCACATCACAATTAATATAGTAATAATGCAATAGTGTACCGTGAAAATACCGTACCATTTTACTGGTACCGGTACCTTACTGCACCCTTTGGTTTTTAACGATGTCCATCCCTATGTACGACTCATTTATTGACTGTAACGGCAGTAACAGAAAAACATACACATGTCTGTCTCGAGCCACCTTAAGTAGGCTGGAAATGACCTCACCCATGCTTGGAACCTTTCTATATATAATTATAAATACTGTACAAATGCTCCTTGGGATCTTTGAGGTCCATTTATATTATGATTTTATAAGTTCTGTATTTTCTTTCGTTATCCAGTATCTTGATGTATTTTTCATATCTTTGATATAGTCAATAAATACTATACTATACAATATAACAAATAAATAAAGGTAACATGCGCAATGCATTTCTTTTATTTCATACCCAAGGAATAAGACAGAAAGCGAATGGACATAAACGGTTACTACGACAAAAACGTCAAAAACAATTACTAGTAATTCTACTACACAACCACGAAGGAAAAAAGTGTTCATTATCTTCAATCATACATCCTCATCCCAAGCTCATAAAGTCGTCCGGGAGTAACATACATAATTCACGCTCCTTAATTACCACTACTCCTAGTGAACGGCTGGAGTAGGTAAATACCACAAGCTCAAAACGCCAATAGTAAACACCTAGATCAATCAATAGGTGGTAACAATGAATGGAGTTTAAGGGTTTTCTAATACAAACAGTTATGAGAAAAGCAAGTGAAACATTAAAGTAGACACTTTTGATCATCCATTATTTTCGGGAAATTTCCTGAGTTATTGAAGAACTTGTATTGTTGGTTGTTTTGAGGCTTCTGTCGCACTCTAATTCGACAGTTGGACATCCCTGCTTACATAGCATTATCTTTACACTTGAAGTTAAATTAGAAATATTGTTCGATACATTTCTACAAATTTGTTCAGAATCTAACTCTGATTAATTCGAATTTGCCACTGACTACTAGCAGTGTTTTACAACTACCCGGATTGGGGTTCTGCTCAAAGCATATGCAAAAATTGCAATTGACTTGGGGTTAGGTGGTGGTTTTACCCAGGATCTACGGTTTCCTCTACCGTCTACTAGTGGTCACTTTTTGCATTTCCCGATAAAAGCACTGCCACATACAGCCCTTGAAATACTGCCCTCTTTATTCTCAAGACTAGAAAAACTTTTAAATAAAATGTAAAATAATGTAATCTTTATTTTAAGTCGGTATATCAATTACAAGAAACATGGGCTACTGAGGCTCTTTATCACACACTGACGATAACAACGTTCTAGGTTTCATACAGCTCTAGGTAAAGTGTGATCACACACACACACACACACACACACACACAGCCCTGTAATTCTGAATTGTGAGATCGTTCCCTATCTTTCGCACTATGAACCAACTTTTTTGATTTGGGCATGTCTCGAGCTGATATTGCCCTAACCTAACCTTAATCAGACTGAAAACGAGAAAGATATATGTAAGATCGATCTCACAACGCACCCATGCTTCAGTGACCACTATCATTTTTGGAGGTGATCTCACAACTCAGAAATACACACACATACACACACACAAACACACACACACACACACACACACACACGCATTGCCTTTACTTTACGGCCACCCCAGATCTCTATAATAGCCATCATTATTACTTCCTTTAGATTGTCCAATCACCAAGCAGGATTTGTACCATGTGACCGGTCATAAATCCCCAGTAATGCCCTCTGATATAGGACATTAGAGCTCACCTCATAATGCCTCACTTAGTTAATTATGTCCTGCAATGACATAATGAAATGCTTTTTATTCATCAAGGTGGATCACGGATTTTGACTAGACCTCGGTCTGGCGAGGATATCATCAAGCGAACATTAAATATACATAATGTCCGGGTGAACGGTCATTAAGATATTATTGATAGAAAATGTAGGTCAGATATATGCATTAATGTCCCTCAAGTCAAGTGTATCAAAACTGCTTTCAAGTAATGAAAACTTTGCTTGTTACCTTTTATTCTTTTGTTCAGGTATTTAGAAATGTCAAGTGATAAGACATTTATATTTTCTTTGCTTAAAACACTTTTTTCAATTCCTCATTGAGGATATTCTTTACTTTAATCCAGCAATTACTTATGCGATTTTTGTATGTAAGATATGTTTAGGTAATTTCCCAATTCTTTGTGTACCTTATCCCCTCGTCGGGTTAAACATAGGATGGATATATATATATATATATATATATATATATATATATATATATATATATATATATATATATATATATATATATATATATATATATATATATATGTATGTATGTATGTATGTATGTATGTATGTATGTATGTATGTATGTATGTAAATATATATATATATATATATATATATATATATATATATATATATATATATATATATATATATATATATATATATATATATATATATATATATATATATATATATATATATATATATATATATATATATATATATATATATATATATATATATATATATATATACAACAAGCCCTAGTCAAAAGTCAAGAGACAAGCCAAGAGTTCTTGGAAAGTGCCCGATAAGTCAGTGATTCTAAATGTTTTAGTAGTGGTCATTATCACACGCTTCATCTAATTTCACTCGACAGTTTCCCATGCAGGGCCGAGTCTGAATGCACTCCGGCATAGATTTCATTGGACTCTACGCATGTTAGAGATGCGATCAATGATTAAAGTCAAGTGTCTGTTCGTCACTTCCGTAATCTGTCTACCGGTATAGAGACACGTACTTTGTAATTTCATAGAAGAATTGCGATTGCTTGGTTCATCCATTATCCGTTTGGCCATTAGTTTAGTAGCGATTGAAAGCAAGCCGGAAAAGGATAGATAACTATCGTGTCGTTTTATTAGAAATTTGAAACTCGACATGTACATGGACATGTATATATACATATATATATATATATATATATATATATATATATATATATATATATATATATATATATATATATATATATATATATATATATATATATATATATATATATGTATATATATATATATATACATATCTCATACATACATCATGCACACGCACACATGCATACATATATATATATATATATATATATATATATATATATATATATATATATATATATATATATATATATATATATATATATATATATATATATATATATATATATGTGTGTATATATATATATATATATATATATATATATATATATATATATATATATATATATATATATATATATATATATATATATATATATATATAGATAGATAGATATATATGTATATATATATATATGTATATATATATATATATGTACATGTATATGTATATATTTATATATATATATATATATATATATATATATATATATATATATATATATATATATATATATATATATATATATATATATATATATATATATATATATATATATATATATAAATAGCAAAAGAAATTCAGGTAATTGATATTCATTGCAAATATCTGGCCAATGATTGTAATACTATCAATCAGCGAGCGAGTCCTGTTAAAACGTCCCGGCGGACAGAGTATCTTTCTGTGCTGCTGATTTCATCCATCTTCCAAAAGGCACTCATGTCAAGCCTATTAATCCTTATGCTTTATCAGTACAAGTCCGGCTCTGAATTAAACATCTGCTCTGCACCTTTTGAATACTCTCTTAAACTGCCTACGTGTGAGGAGTTACCTGATATCCAAATCGGTTTCGGTAAAAGGGTGTGGTTTTTTCGAGGGAAATCTGACCCTTTGATTATAATATCCTGCAGTTCAGCAGGATTAAATTCTATTAAAGGCTTTTGTCAGAATACTGTACGGCAAAATGTATCAACATATAACTAACAGAAATATACGTATGTAAATGAATAAATGCATGTTTTACACACATACATACATAGTTACTTACATGCCTGCATATGTACATTGATGCATTCATATTACATACATACGCACATACACACATATATACATACACACATGCATGCATACATTCAAACATGAACAAACATACGTAACATAAGCATGCATCCATGCATACACACATAATATATTCATGCATAAATACATACATACATACATACACTCAAACATACATTAACATACATGCACATACATGCATACGCGCGTACATACAAACACACATACGTTCATACATGCAAACATACATACACACATATTCAACTACATACCTACATTTGTACATACATACATTGATACATACATACATGCATACACATAAACATACATACACACACATAAGTCGCCCCCTCTCCCCCGGGCTCGGATGGGAGGGATTGAATTCGTTTTTATTTGACTAAAGTTCTTTAAGAAGCGCACGTTGCGTGTTAAGTAGCTATAATCACTCGCTTCCATTTGGAGGAGGCTTTGGAAGTAATTACAGGTACAGGGTAAGAGCTCCGAGAAACATCGTGTCGTTAAAAACATGGTGCTAAAATATTTATTTCTAAATTTAAAAAAAATCCTTAAAGGTGTCTTTGAAAACGAGGGAAATTAGCCATCTTGAAAGGTATCGTTAAAAGTATGTCTCTCTCAATCCCGAAAAGAAGAGTTGGAACTAAAATAGCTTTCTTTGAAACTGCTGGTAATAAAAATAGTCTTAAAAGGTATACCTAAAACTACTTTTACCTCTCAATCCCAAGACGAAGGGTTTAAACTAAAACATCCTTCTTTGAAACTGCTGGTAATGAAAAAGATGTTAAGAGGTACAGTGAAATAAACATATTGATTTTCAATTCAGGGAAGAAATACAAAAATGACCTTAATGATCATAAACGCATTCACTCACCATTTATAAGATGATTTTGTATTCATCACAGGAGAACTCAAAGCTTTAGCCGTACAATAGCTTTGCGTACTATTTATTCCAAAGCAATCTTTTCTCCTTATTTTTTTCCATACGAATTTATACACATTATATGGTCTACTTGCATGTAGACAAATATAGTCTGATATGACAAACTAGCTTTACTTGGTATCCCCCAAGGTCCGACTGAACACGCAAGTCAATAAAAAAACTTTTAAATAGTTAAACGAAAACATTTTGTAAGAAATAACTGCATCGATTGATTTGTTCTACTTCAGTAAGTATGCTGAATATATGACTGATAACAGATATCAAGTACTTATCTCCAAAACGTTTGTAGACGGAAGGGGCAATGTATACCTTTTTGTTTTACGTTGCTATAGGTACGACGGTGCAGGTGTGAACGGAAGAAACCCATTTTTCGTGGAAAACGACAGAAAAAAATTAATTCTTTTCCACTGTTTTCCATAAATAGCATAATAGAAAAAAAATGCTTTTTCCACAGTTCCCCCCCCCCAAAAAAAACCCAGATTCTTTTTGATTTTTTTCAGTCGTTCACATCTGCACCCTCGTAGGTAATGGACCAGATGTAAGTTTAGGAGACTACGGATGTGATAAGAAACAGGAGAGTTCGGCTAGATCGCCACTTCCTGTTATGATAACCCCCAGTATCTCTAAGTTTGTGTTAACTTGTTATCCGTCTTTCTAGAGCCGTCACGATAAAACGATCGTAGATTATCCAAACGACATAACATGAATGGGAAAAACAGATTCTTATTGAACTCGTAATCTCGCAGAAAGTAGGTCACCTCAGAGAAAATCGTGTAAGTTACATTCCAGAAATAGCGAAGCAGTTTTACATGTAGTAACGATTTAATGACCGAGTATTACGATTTGTTGATCATGTTGCATATATTCGTGTTGGCCAATCAAAACACTGCGTTAGTTTTGTTATCTAACGTGTAACGAGACCCGAAAGTATCTATGAAAGATTATGCTTTCCTCATTTTTGAATAGGTGGGCAGTTTTAATCAGTAGCCTTAGTAAAGCGACATCCCCCTCAAGCTGAAGGCATGTTGACTTTGTGACGTTTTCATCATAAAAAATACATATTCCGCTTAGATTTGTATTAGAGGTTATTATTGTATCATGTCAATTATATTAGCCAGCTAAGTCATTTTCTTATAGATTGACAACTTCATATGCAAGGAAATGAATGTTTTGTACGGGAATGATATTGCCGTGATACACACTGTGTACTCTTACCATGTAATAAGATAATGAGAATACAATCTCTACAAATATTTTTCTTTTATGGTAGTTCGAGATGATGAATATTTGTAATATCTGTGAAAACAAAAGCGATGACAATTGTGAGAAAAACATGCTGCACTTTCCGAAGAAAGAAAGCAACCTCTTTTAGTTACCGGTAATACAAAGACATCACAAACAACCCTTTACAACGTTGCATATACGGATAGCGGTTTAGCATAATCGCTTTACAAATGTGCGGCATTTTGAGGTGCCCTCTATGATGCATTTGCATCTGTAAGAACCCTTGTGAGTATTCGCGAAGAGAGGGAAATTCTTCCCGGGTCTGGGAATCTGTCTGTTCGCAATATGACGTATATGTAAGATGTTGAAAGTGATGTTGTTCTTAATCCTTACCCAAACCCGAAACCCTCTCAAGGTAAGTTGGCTAGGGTTACCAATTTAGGGTTGGATACCGTTAAGAGGTACCGGTGCTGGTACCGGTGTAGGTTAATATATTTAGATAGTGAATGTATCATCTATTAGAGTTTGTTCAGGATCCTAAGCATGACTTTTCACGACAAGGTTTATTAGGTAATAATGCAAATCAGTACTGTTAACACTTATACTTCTTGTGGCTAATTTCATCAATACGAAATAATGTGAAAAAGACCGAAACCCTACAAATGGGTACTCATCTGAGAGTACTCGATGAGGACTTTCCGATGAATACCAAGATGATAGGGCTTGGATGATTTTGACCGATTTTTTGAGTTCTTGTGCCCTAAACAAATGTAGTCTCAGCATTGAAAGGGTTAACATAACCGTTAAAACACCACACCGTTTCATTGGTACCAATAGCGTACCGCACCCTTTTGTTCTTAAAGGTATCGGCCATCACTAGCTACTATGTATAGACGAAGAGCAATTAAGTACTGTTGACAGTATCGTTAAATCACCACATCGTTTCATTGGAAGCAATAACGTACCGTACCGTTTTGTTGCTAAAAGATATCCACTCTAGCTCCTGCAGTGCCGACATTTAATTCCTGCACTATGTGTATAGGCAGCCTGGGTATGATACACGACCGCACGCCCGAATGCTACCCTGAGTTTCCTGGGCATGGATGCGTGAATGAACTCACAACTGAACGTAGCTTTGATTCGTAAGCTGTGGGTCATTGGTGTCTTTGGCTTATTTGTTGACATGTTATCAATGGGTGATCGTACAACCTGGCACTGGCAGACGTTCGGTCGACCGGTGCAGGAATTAAATGACTGTACTGTATGTATAGACGAAGAGCACAAGATGATAAAGGTTAATTAAGGTAAAGGTATTCGGTTTATAGTCTTGTATCCACAGAAGCGCTCACACGACCTTCCTCACCTAGCAGGCCTGTACACACGGAAACCTTTTCAATCCCCCGGGGGATATTCCAGAGTAACTGGCAGCATATAGCGCACAAGCTCTAAGCACTGCCTTATTTATGCTAGGTACCCATTTTGCAGCTGGGTAGATGATAGCGGGGGAGGGGTGTTCTGTCTAAGACAGCGATGCAATATACAATACTTTGTCCTTACGGTAATTGGATATAGCGTTCTCTACTAAGTAATAGTTTTTAGGACCCTTACATCGTATAATGGCAGACATATAACAACATAAGGACTCAAATAAAATTGATGTGTTTATCTAATAAAAGAGGAAGTTTTTGTACAGTGTCCTTGGCGAAATCGAGTTGGTGCAGAGTTTAAACCATACTGGATCTGATGAGTTGGATAATGCATGGTAAAGTGTCTATTACACAATAGACTGTATTATTCAGCTGACTTAACCATTCCAATGCTGAGGCTACTTTTGTCCAAAGCATGAGGATGATAATATTTTTTGAAAACCGTCTAAACCCTGTCAAGTTGGTATTCATTAGAAAGCTCTCGCTGAGTACTTTCAGATGAGTACCAATGTGCTAGGGTTTCAGTCATTTTTGAGGTTTTTTGCATCATTTTCTATTGGCCAAATTACCCACCAGCAGCATAAGGCTTAAATTGATTTGTCTTATACAGGATTATCATGAAAGTGAATGCACCTCTTAGAGGTATGGGCACTGAGAAATGAGAGGGATTCTATCGTTTTACAGTTCTCATTGAAAACTAAGTCAAGAGCACATCTGGATCAATTGACAAGTTAATGTGACCGAACATGTCATTGTAGTTGCCATGCTACTGAAAGCACACAATGAGTTTGTACTAGGGCATTGTTTCAAGTTGTCAGTTGTGCTCCACAAGCCTCGCTGAAGTTTTTTGGCCTAGTTTATTTAGGAAAGGCCCAAGTATGCGTCGCGTGTAAACCTTTTCTTCCGGAATAGAACAGACATACACATATCTCGATATTGGTGTCTGCCATGTGGCCCCAGGCAATTTTTGAATTGTAGCTGAAGGGCAAGTAATAATAATAGTAATGATAATAATAATAATAATAATAATAATAATAATAACAATATTGTCATTTGAAATTGCACCCTTTCCATATAAACATGCTCAAAGGCGCATTACATTCATTGTCAAAGGAAAGATAGATATCCACATAGTTATTTGATAAATACATCTTTGAACAGATGTGAAGTGAAAGCTGCATATTTCTCAAGTTGTATATTAAGCTGTATATTTCTTTCCCCACTGAGCAAGTTCGTTGCATATATTTAGGGTTTACTTTTGCAGCCATGTGGCCTGGCATCCAAGCCTGTTTTAGAAAATATGCTTTCACATGCCACCACCATGTTCTACTTAAAAAATGCAATTTTTCAAGGTCTGGTGAAAGTTGGATTAGGGCAAGTGAAAGTTGAATTTCACTTGCCCTTCTGGGCAAGTAGCCCCAAAAGTTAACTTCGTGCCCTGATACCTCAAAAACAAAGCTTTCAAAACGAGGATTATGCATATGTTCTGATTAACATTTCTTCTTTAAATATCTTTTTCAACCAAAAGAGAATGGCAGAAAAATTCCAACAAGATTGTTAGGCCGCGTTTGGCCTCTTATGGCTTCATTGGGGTAGGGTATGTTTTTTGACAGCTTGGATAGTAGAACAGGTTTCTTTCACTAACCCCAGTGTAAAGAAAACATATCAAGTCACTTGAACAAGCTGTTTAATGATAGCATTTACGTTAACAAAGCCCTTTAAATATGTTTTCGAATTCATTTATTCTAATGCAATGTAGTTGATGGAAAATAGGATGTTAAACGCAGCTCCCCCCCCCCTCTCTCTCCCCCAAGTATTTCCCTGTATTTCATTATCTTATTTTCTCGATTGAGAATTTTATCATCTAGAGACGGTCCATGGTTAAACTGAGTAATGAGGTCCAAAACTTGCTAAAATAATTTTCAAAGAGTGGAGTTCGCGCGATACACGATTTAAACTATTTTGTAATTGGATATGATGATGGGCTCCCTGAAATACAATACTTCCCAATCCTTCAGCTTTCTGTACCTGATTGCACTTCGACCTAAGACTTTCCCGATACATAAACGATGTACCAACCTTATAAGACTAGGGATGGATATTTCTAAGAATAAAAACGAAACGGTACGGTACGGTACGGTATCAGTGAAATGGTACGGTAGATAAACGATATTGTTAACGGTACTTCATTGCATTTCTATCATATACATTTTATTGTGATTTGTAATATTTAGAATCCCAGTTAATTTCTAAAAAATGCTAACTTCACAGTGGTTAGTATCGTTAATAAGAGTACCCTTGATGAATGAAACGGTACGATACGGTACTTTTTTAAACGATACCGGTACCGATACCGGTACTTCCTAACGGGATCCAACTCCATACACGACGTCTCAAAGGTCGTGAATGTAGAGGTAATGGCATTTTCCCGACTATAGTCTGTCTGACTCGAGTTTGGCAACCGCTTTTTCCACTTTTTTTGTGACAAAACGTTCGAGTTTGCCATCCAAACCTGGCAAACCTCTTTGAAGCACTACTACGTGTATGTACACACATACATTTTGTCTCAGCTACGCAAAATGTTGATTTTGCTCATTAGTTCTTGTAAAATGTGCACATTGCCGAAACTACGATCTCGCCCGTTTGTCTGTTGCGAACAATACAAACACGCGAGATCGTATTGTTGGCAATGGGCACATTTTACAATGGGACCTATGAGCAAAATCAATATTTCGCGGAGTTGAGACAAAAAATGTTTATACATACACGTAGTAGTGCTCATAACATGTTTGCCAAGTTTGGATGGAAAACTCGAACGTTTTGTCACAAAAAAATGGAAAAAGCGGTTGCCAAACTCGAGTCAGACAGACTATAGTCGGGAAAATGCCATCACCTCTACATTCAGGACCTTTGAGGCGTCTTGTATGGAGTTGGATTCCGTTAGGAAGTACCGGTATCGGTACCGGTATCGTTTAAAAAAGTACCGTTTCGTACCGTTTCATTCATCAAGGTTACTCTTATTAACGATACTTACCACTGTGAAGTTAGCATTTTTTTTAGGAATTATCTGGGATTCTAAATATTACAAATCACAATAAAATGTATATGATAAAAATGCAATGAAGTACTGTTAACAATATCGAAAAAGCGGTTGTTAAACTCGAGTCAGACAGACTATAGAAACGATTTATCTGAAATAAATGCCGTATTCTGTAGGATTCCCCGCCCTATAAATTTCGCAACTATGATGATGGAATCCAATATTGGGAGGAAATGGACCGAGTGGAAGGAACGGTTCCGTGTAGATTATTAGGATTTTGCATTAGTCTTAAAGTGAGATTCGGTGAAGCGGAACGAGAACCCATAAAGTAGTAGATTATCCAGGAATAAGGACATAAACCTGCTTACCACAAAGACAGTATGGTTGAAACGTTGTTACAGTTGTTTTTCCAATATCATAACAAATAATTTTTTTAAAAATTAAAAATTTATATTTCTTTCATTCTAATAACAAATGATTTTAATCATTAGAATTTATTTTATGATTTTCAATAATAGTGTGTTTCGATTCATTTTTATGATATTGGATTTTTTAATTAGTACAATTATTCATGTGGTGTTTAACCCATCAATGCTTAGTAGTTCCCAGCAATTGTCGTCTTCATCTAGGATACCTTTTTACAATAGCATTACAATTGAGAATGATTTCACAAAATATGTGAAGGAGAGTTGTTGACAATGTTCTGATAAACATTTCTCCTTCAAATATTTTGGTACGTTTGTGTTTGCCTGCAAGATTTCACCAAAATTGTCAGGCTGCTTTTGGCCGCTGTGAGCTTTAATGGATTAAAAGACCTACATGTATAGGTACTAAATCTACTCAATTAAATGTCATCAAGTTTAAGTACATTTGCGTTATTTGGTTGCACCAATACTTGTTTAGCTAAAGGAATCAAATTTCTGACTAAGACATCACTGTACATACAAATGGTGATTTCTTTACAAACATGCACGGATTTCTTCAAATACGTAAGGGATTCTTTATTTCTATGCCACTATAGTATACATATCTCACACAATAAGAAAATATTTTGGCATATATACAGCATTGGTCCAAAGCACCATTTTCTTCATTTTTCGAAATATCCATTCAGTGTTTAACTCAGTATATATGTATTTTGAACTGGTCATCTAGCATTCGGTATAAAAGGCTAGTGAATGTTAAGATATCGGGATTAGTCAAGTCAAGTATTAAGTTGCAATGAAACTTCAAGATCCATGTATAAAAAATATCAACAAATATCGAAAATATCAAAATAATATGTCGAATGTTTTGCAGTATTGGAGTCGGGAACGGGACTAATATAATATGACAAATATTATCAAAGTAGAGTTCAGCAGCTTGACATTCACATAATAAGGAATAATTGCTATTTACGGATGGATGTAAAACAAAGCCTTAATTGCGATACATAAATTATAAAACACGATTTTGATCTGATACAAAAATCATGAAGTATACAGCCTTGATCTCGATACAAGAATTGTAAAATAACCTTGATTCCGATACAGCAATTATATTACACACCCTAGATCCGATACAGGAATTGTAAAACACTATTACCTTGATTATGATATAGGAATTATAAAACACAACTCTGGTCCGATACAGGAATTATAATTTGCAAACTTGATCTTGATACAGGAATGGTAAAACAACATTGATTCCGATACAGGAATTATATAACAAAAACCTGCTCCGATACATAGATTATCAAAGCACAACCTTGATCCCGATACAAGAATTGTAAAACATGTTTACCTTGATCCTGATATAAGAATTGTAAAAGACAATTCTGGTCCGATACAGGAATTATAAAATGCAACCTTGATCCCGATACAGGAATGGTAAAACAACATTGATTCCGATACAGGAATTATATAACACAACACTGATCCCGATACAAGAATTGTAAAACACTACTATCTTGATTCTGATATAGGAATTATAAAACACATCTCTGGTCCGATACAGGATTTATAAAATGCAACCTTGATCCCGAGAATACCCTGATCCGATATAAGAATCATAAACAGATAGATATTCGTCTTAGATTCTACTTATCTGACCTACCAGGGCGGTTCAATGCTTTGTGTGTAGGGTGTGTTTGTTCTTTTTGTGGGGGGAGAGGGGTGCTGGGAGTCGTTTTAAGAGGAAAGTGAATTAACCTCTACCCTGTTCAGGCAAACGAAAGAAATATGACAACGCTTAGCAAGGAAATCAACATTTTGAATTGTAAATGGGTGCTCGTTGACCCTTGAACGATACCCGTCTGTATCCCCTTAGATGACCAACACAAGTGGATTCAAAACCGGCCGGTCAACCTGGACATGCTAGCCTCAACCAGCGTCAACTAATAGCCCCCCAATAGCCCCAAATTGGTGCCCAGCCTATGGTGGAGATCAGGTTTCTCTGTAATGTAATCGATACGAGAGCCCTGATTGGTCAATTTTCCCACGTGACCTCGCGCTGCTGCCAGTCAGTGACACCTGGCATGAGTCCAGCATCTCACTATAGCGCATATAGTTATCGATCTCTCGCTACATATCCTTTTTTTTTCTTCATCCAAGGTATACCCTATTGTTTTCTTTCCCCCTAACGCCGCTCGGAACACTGTGATGCTTCTGCGATGCCTAGTCCACTTATTTCCAATAGCCAGATACGTCAACATTATCACAATATACTTTGTTTATAAAAGCACCATTTAATAACTAGGATAAAAAACTTCATCAAGCGTAAAGGTCTATATACAAACAAATCCCCTTAATCTACACTGTCTCCAATCAGATAACCGTAGCATCATCCTGTCTCCTCTTTCTTCCGGCTGTTGTCATTTGTTCTAGATTAGAGTCAACATATAAATCACTATCACGCCCACATAATGGACATTTCCTTACTGCGCAGGTCCGCGACCCTTTTATGGGAGTCGTGACGCCGGGCGCCATAAGATCCAATTTACGGCCTGATTGATGTGAGCGATGGATTAGATGTCGTTAAAGGCTTACGGCAGTTTACGACATGTAGCTCAACATTTGACAGGAATATGGACACGGTAATTCGCTAATACGCATATGTCGTAAATCACATTTTACCATGTTCCCGTGTGACGTTTTTACTAGACTGGCATATGTAGTAGTAAGGGCCATCTTTGAATCAAAAATATATTCTTATCGAAGTACGTCAGAAATTGAATGTGAATATTTGAATTTACATATAGATCAAAGTACGACAAGAACATTTAACCATAATAAGCTGGATGAGGAATTTGCGCTTTGTATTAATGGGTACCTAATGGTGTATATATATATATATATATATATATATATATATATATATATATATATATATATATATATATATATATATATATATATATACATATATATATATATATATATATATATATATATATATATATATATATATATATATATATATATATATATATATATATATATATATATACATATATATATATATATATATATATATATATATATATATATATATATATATATATATATATATATATATATATATATATATATATAGAGAGAGAGAGAGAGAGAGAGAGAGAGAGAGAGAGAGAGAGAGAGAGAGAGAGAGAGAGAGAGAGCATGTAGCTAGTGTATGCGCTGCATTAAAGTGAGTGGTGAGAAGGTCCCCGTTTATTGTGGTTTACTATCACGTAACCAGGTTCACGGCCTTTGCTGATTGGTCCAATTACTCGTCCACTAAGTAACTCCTAAGTGCAGGAAGGAGCATGTCGCCTTTGAAGTGGAGGAAACTATCATGTGCCACAGAGTAGTCTCGTCTAAGACTGAACAGTGTTGTCCATATGGATACACTTTCTAATATCCGGAACCCGTCACCACCTTAAATTGGAAACACATACTTGTGCATTATGCTATCAACTTGGCACGTTCAGTAAGGGTCTCACACGGAATCCGTTTATATTGTTCCGGCAGTCTGTATGGAGACAAAAAAGGAAGCAGAGCGTATCACAGTCCGTTGAACGTCTCATACATACATACATACATACATACATACATACATACATACAAACATACATACATACAAACATACATACAAACATACAGTGCAGACATTTAATTCCTGCACCAGTCGACCGGACGTCTGCCAGTGCCTGGTTGTACAAACACCCATGTACAACATGTCAAAAAAGGAAGCCACAAGCATCAATGACCTACATAGCTTGTGAATCAAAGCTACGTTCATTTGTGAGGTCATCTGTGCATCCATGTCAAGGAAACTGGGTGGCAATCGAGCGTCTGGTCGTGCATAATGCCCAGGCTGCCCGCGCATTTGGTGCGGGATTTAAATGTCGGCACTGTACATACATGCAAACATACATACACACATACATACATGCATATATACAAACAAACATACATACATACAAACATACATACATACACACAAACATACATACAATACACACATACACACAAACATACATACAAACATACATACATACATACATACAAACATACATATATGCATACATACATACATACATACAAACATATACATGCATACATACCTACATACATATACACGTTCGGCATGTACATGCCCCAACCATCTAACCTTTCCTGATTCACTCGCAATGCCGCGCAGTTATCACCCAGTAACTGTCCACTTGTCCATGTGTTTTATCGCGAACTTTCTCTGTGGTCGTGTGACAATGGCAAATATGGGACGAATAGTAACAAAACGGCAAGATAAGAGCAGGCATTAGACCAAATGATATATAACAAGGTTTCTCGTTACCTTTTCATTTTGCAAACCTCCTCATAACGGATTCAAAATATTGAATATGCATAAAAGGGTGCTTCCAAACTACAGTACGTATACCGCTAGATATGTGTGTGCATGTGTGTATTAGTGACTGTAATCCCGGGGATAAACATCAAACACATATTCATATTCTTCTCAAAATAAAAACTACTTATCCTAGGGTGGATTGAATACTGTAAATCACATAAGTATAGCGGGAACAATAAGATAGCGGTAATAGCGCTCTGCCCATATGCGCTATTGTAAAATCCCCGTCTTTATACATTTTTTAATGGAACTTGCTGCTGCTGTTCCCGTTCACCGCTATACCTAGATCACACTATCCAGGGCAGTATCGTAATTGCGCTATTTAATGTTCACGCCATATTTAAGTGATTTACAGTATAGGAATAAAAGACAGGCAGATGTCAGACAATGCTTATAAGGTAAACAATGATTTATGAAGCTGGGTGTAAACTGATGGAGCAATTCTGGTATGTTCTTGCAATGCTGCACGCATCATGATTATTACAGCTTTTTACACACACACGTTG
This sequence comes from Maea johnstoni, assembly GCA_963942565.1. Classification (NCBI taxonomy): domain Eukaryota; kingdom Metazoa; phylum Annelida; class Polychaeta; order Spionida; family Magelonidae; genus Maea; species Maea johnstoni. Next base: position 32,219,580 of record OZ012700.1, read on the forward strand.
TCAATAGGAGTTGATGATCAATTAAGTCTAACAACGTATGCTACATGTACTATTTTCACAGCCTTTACATACGCTGTCAACAAGAGTTGATGGTTAGTTAAGCCTGACAAATGGTGTTACTCTCCTCAAAGCCTTTACACACACGTTGTCAATATAATTATTATTATTATTAATAATAATAATAATAATGATAATAATAATAATAATACCTGTATCTGCTGTAATACCTCAATTACAAAAATCGTACATATTCAACTGTGTGAACAGAACATGAATAACAAAAACAAATATAAGAAAAAGGAAATAAAGAAGTAGTGTTTTCACAGGTATTACATACTAAATATAGGTAATTCTTATTGAGTCACCTTTTCGTTAAGATCTACATGTAAACCACTATTCAATTGGTAGGCAGAGGGTTACATAATTTTGTCTCTTCTCTGCTAATGAGATGTTATGCCTCACTTCACATGGTATAGAGATCTAGATTCATAAAGAGAATTAAGTTATCCTTCCTTTAAATACCCTGTATATAATAAAAGCTGATGATCTCGTGTAAAAACGGCTGCTGGTGTCCTTAGAGCCTTTATACACATGTTGCCAACAAAAGTTGATGGTAATGTTGTAAATGCGTTATGATCTCGCACATTCGGGCTTGGTCACGTGATTTCCCATGGCGGTTCGGCGGCCATCTTAAATCATTGTCAATAGGAGTTGATGATCAATTAAGTCTAACAACTTATGCTACATGTACTATTTACACAGCCTTTACATATATTGTCAATACGAGTTGGTGGTCAGTTAAGTCTGATAAATGGTTCCATTCTCCTCAAAGGGCGGATGATCAGTTAGGTGTAAAACAACTGGTGATGTCCTCACAGCCTTCACATACATGTTGCCAACAAAAATTGATGATGACTTAGGTCTAAAAACTGATGGTAATGTTCTCACAGCCTTTACACAATAATTGTCAACTCGAGGTGAGGGTCAGTTAAGTATAACAACTGATGCTACAGTAGCAGCATTTGATTTTTGCTCTAGGTGTGCGGTCAAACCGGGCATTTTACACGACCGCATGTCCGCTTGTTGCTCTGATGCTTGGGCATAGAAAATAATGCTGTATAACTGGTTAATTTGGCGTGGTTTTTAATTTGGCGTGGTTTTTAATGTGGCGTTTTTGGACGAATGGCCATCAACGCCAAATTAAAGATCGCATAAAAATATGTCTACATAAAGATAGCGTTGTTCTGACTACTCCAGACGCCAAAATAAATACAGGGAAAATACTTTCTTGAAAAAAGAAACACGCCAACTTAAGTACACGCCAGATTAACCAGTTATACAGTACATGCAAGTGACGCCGGGCATGCCAGGGCAACTTTGTTAGTATCGACGACCTGTCGACTGATACATAAATTAATTATCTGTACTGCACTGTTCTCACAGCGCTTACACGCGTGTTGTCAACAATTTGTTTCCCCGTTCGATTACTAGCGCGGCGCTTAATTGGGTATCTTGCGCAGGTGCGTTCTAGTTAAGGAAGGAAGGAAGGAAATGGGTTTTATGTCGCTTTCAACAGCTTAGGTCATATCGCTTCAGTTCCAGAAGGACCATAGACAGCCCTCCACGACGCTGCACATTTATATAGTGACCAGGCCAACTTGCTGTGAACTCACGCTTGGGAGTCAGGCATCGTAACCACTTGGCCACGGCTTGTCCCCCGCGTTCTGGTTAACGTTGACACGTCAGCTCTCTCGCCTGACCCAACTAACCCAACCCCTGAGTCGGTTACTTTGGCAAGCATCCCACAATGCAATGCATGAACATGGCAGCAATGGCGACACTTACGTTTACCCCCAAAAAATGTGAAAATGAATAAAAGATTGTCCGCATTTGCGGCAAAATGCTGAAAAATATTAAATATTAAATATGTGTATATTGTGATATCGTAATGACTCAAAAGCTATTTCAAAAATTATAGACGACCTTCTTTTTCGACAAAAACGACAAAATTGCCAGCGTATAGTTCTGCTCAGGACCTCGCAAATAGATTTGCAACATTTTTCAAAGAAAAAATTGACAAAATCAGAGATGAGCTACCTGATTGCTCTGACATCGACCTGATCATACCCCAGGATAAGCCTCCCTCAACTCTAAGCTTTCTTCAAACCACAACACAGGAGGAGGTATGGAAGATCATATGTAAATCTCCTTCGAAAAGTTGTACATTGGACCCGATACCCACTTGGATCATCAGGGATGCCAAAAATGAACTGCTTCAAACAATCACAGACATCATTAATGCTTCACTGAGGTCAAGTGAAGTACCTACATCTATGAAATCAGCTGTGGTCACCCCTCTGCTTAAAAAAAGCTACCTTAGACCCTGAGATACTAAAAAACTACCGCCCTGTTAGCAACCTTTCGTTTGTATCAAAGGTCTTAGAGAGGGTGGTTGCTCAGCGACTGACATGTTACATGACAGATAACAATCTACATGAATACCTTCAATCGGCATATAAACCCGGTCACAGCACAGAGACAGCACTGGTGAAGGTACAGAATGACATTCTTACAAGCATTGACCAGCATGGAATTGTTAAACTGATTCTTCTTGACCTAAGTGCAGCATTTGATACCATCGACCATGATGTGCTGTTTTCTAGAATGGAAAGCACTCTGGGTATAACAGGGCCAGCCCTTGAATGGTTCCGTTCATATCTTGGTGACCGTACTCTTCGAGTTCAGATAGATGATTCATTCTCCGCATCACAGGAAATCGTATGGTCTGTACCACAAGGATCAGTGTTGGGCCCTCTGCTCTTCCTGATTTACCTCCTACCCTTAGGAATACTGATACGAAAGCATGGTCTAGAACTCCATGCTTATGCGGATGATACGCAACTCTACATCTCTATCAAACCTATCAATCAGCGTGTAGTGGACGAAGGTGCAGCTAAGTTGGAAAACTGCCTCACTGACATCTATACATGGATGTCTCAAAATAAACTGAAATTGAATGCAGACAAAACTGAGGTGCTGGTCATGGGTACCCCACAGATGCGGGCGAAAATCTCCATTCCTAGTATTACCGTAAATGGTGTAATAGTACCAGTTCTTAATGAACCCGTCGGTAATCTGGGCGCTGTTTTTGATCCGAACATGAATATGTCTGCACATGTATCAAAAGGTATCAAGTCTGCAAATTACCACCTTAGGAACATTGGGAAAATAAGGAAATTTTTCAATACTGATACAACCAAGAGTGCCATCGTCTCACTGGTGACATCACGCCCTGACTATTGTTATGGACTTCTCTGTGGAATTACTGATGAGCTGCTATGCAGGCTCCAGAAAGTCCAAAACAATGCTGCTAGAGTGGTTAGTGGCTCCAAAAAGTATGATCACATTACACCAGTTCTAAAAGATCTTCACTGGCTGCCCATCAGGAAAAGGATTGACTTCAAGATTCTGCTTTTGACTTTCAAATCCATGCAAGGATGTGCCCCTCTATACTTGAGGGAACTGTTAGTCAAACAAGCTAATACAAGGACTCTAAGATCAAACACTAAGAACTTATTACAGATACCACTCACTAATCTGAAAAGGTTCGGTGACAGAGCATTCTGTGCCTATGCACCACGCCTTTGGAATGAGCTCCCTGACAACATCAAGGCTGCTGATAGTGTGCAAAACTTCAAGAAACAGCTGAAAACATTGCTATTTCGAAAGGAGTTTAATTGACTATATGGACCATGACAACTGTCCAATGACTCTAAAGCGCTTTTGAACATTTTGGGTGGAAAGGGCGCTATATCAAATATCAATTATTATTATTATTATTAAAAGAGAGTAAATGGTTCACTTTTGTTACCAGTATTAAGAAAACTTGAATTTTACGGTATATGTCCTGGCTTTATGTTTCCCTGTTGTTTATTTTAGTCTTAGATGACTAGAAATCGACATTTATGATTAAGTGCAGCCTACACATTATCAACAGACGCCATGACACTTTACTGGAGTAAGCCAAAACCCGTTTGTTTACGCGCTTCAACTGCGCGTGACATTGATCACACGAGTGACATAGCAGAGAAAGCGCCGTGCAAGTAATCGAACATTACTATTGTTCTCTCAACACACCCATTGTCATTAAGAGGAGGAAATGTCAACTCCCTGTCCTCACCTTTGAAGCTGTTCATCGCAACCATTCAATTTGATTTTACCTGTAGCTCAGAAATGTAGGTTTTCTGTGGCAGAATAGGCCAATGATTTCTTAGGTGCTCAAAATTTCACATTCAGAAAACATATTTGGAACTATAATTGATACAGTGATTTTTTGACTTTAAAGAAATACACAAAAATCACAAAGAAAGTAAAGGTGACTAATATTGCAAATATTAAAGATGAGCTAGCAGTGCAGTAACATGTACCGTATGAATAGTATTATGCAGAAATTGAGTTAAAACTTGAACAAAATGGTTAGATTTAATTCAAATTTTAAAATAATATTGACGAAAAGTAGAGTCTAGTAGGTTACATGTACGTGTTCTTTTCAAACACAATCCTTCAATACTT
>OZ012700.1:32226651-32236651 GCA_963942565.1 Maea johnstoni
AAATATTGACGACTAGGAGAGTGCAGTTGAATCAGATGATAATCCAGCAATTTATCGTCTTGTTATGTATTCTCTTAAATCTTTTCTTACTTATGTCTCGATGTCTTGCTTTAATTGATTTCTTAGTTTACTATTGCAGTTTGTTTGCCTTTATCTACGTCTCGAAACCAACATGGTAATGTGTTTTTTTCGTCTTTGTAGGGGTGCTGGTTTTGTTTTATAAGAAACGCAAATACATATTTTTATATATTATCCCTCATAAAAAGGTCGAAAAGTGCTTTTTCTGAACAGATTTCCATGAATATATGTACTAGAGTATCATTTCCAAGATAATAAAGGAAAGTAACTTTCATTGCTTTATTATTAGGTGGCAATAACTTTGACAAAATGTCAGATATGATGATGAAAATGCAGAGTTAAAGGCCATTTCTAGGTCATATCAATGTCATTTGAATTGTTAAATTTTTTTATCTCTGTAAGCTATTTCCTGGCCAAATCTCGCAAAGCTTTGGTCATACACTCCAAAGACACAGGGCCAGGTCTCGATTTGGGCATATTTGCCCTATAGTGCAACACCCCTTAAATATGTGGCGTTGTTTCAATAGACCTATGTCAGTGTTACGAGTCAAGAGTTGACTATTTGTAACTGCACAGTAATGTCTAACCAACATCAGATTCCGGGTATGTTCCTTTGTTGTTATGTTATTTCTTTGCGATGTTATTTATATAAAATGCATGGTTTATCATATTGATTTGTACCGCAAATGTACAGACAATAAATATACAATACCACATATTCAATCCATAACAGAAAATCAACAAAAAAAGTAGCGGAAAACAAATCACATACGAAATCGTTACCAGAATCAATTTCTGTTCCCTCACGCCTGAGATCAAATCCTTCCACCTGATATCTCGCTCAAGCTGAAAAAAATAGCAATTCTCTGCTCCTTTCACGCGAACACCCAGATAGATAATTTACGCCATTATGCAACCATTAAGAGCATAACGCGCCCATGCCACATTTGTTTCGTTTCCACGTTATTCATTTTATTTGCGTTCATGTCGCTGTTACGTTCGTGGTCGAATGGAGGACCCAATGTCATTTCATATTATAGGGGGTCGTTTATCAATATTTGTGGAGAATATGTGCTCTCAAACCTTTTAGGGTCAAGACCTATGTGAATGATTATAGGCATTAAGGTGTAAAACATCGTCTAATGACATCTGTGATGGTATGCGAAAGACAATTTGTCCAGTTGTATTAAGCAGTTGTCATTGATTTCGTATCTTTTATATGCACAAATTACTTATTATGTTCAGCCAGAGAGGTGGAAAAGACACTATATCAAAATTCAATTACTATTATTATTATTATCATTATTATTATTATTATATTATTATTATCATTGTTATTATTATTATTATTATTATTATTATTATTATTATTATTATTATTATTATTATTATTATACGATGGACCAAGTGTGAAAGAGAAAATATTTAAATATTTTTTTTACCACCGTATTTTGGGGGGAGAAAATATATTTAAATATATTTTCACCACCGTATTTTGGGGGGAGAAAATATATTTAAATATATTTTCACCACCGTATCTTGGGGGGAGAAAATATATTTAAATATATTTTCACCACCATATTTTGTTGGGAGAAAATATATTTAAATATATTTTCACCACCGTATTTTTGGGGGAGAAAATATATTTAAATATATTTTCACCACCGTATTTTGTTGGGAGAAAATATATTTAAATATATTTTCACCGCCGTATTTTTAAGGGAGAAAATATATTTAAATATATTTTCTCCACCGTATTTTTGGGGGAGGAAATATATTTAAATTTATTTTTTCCCGACCACTATAGAAAAAGGGTTAAAAATATATATTTTTAACGCCATGGCTCATTTTCCTATTGGTATGGGGAGTTATGGTTATATCAATATAGCGAAATGACACTGGGAACCGAGATATGTGAAACAAGTTATAACATGTTGACACTTTATCCGATACATAGTAACCATTGCGGGAATGGTCTTCTGATTATGAATACATTGTGGCCTCACAGCAGGATAGTATAGGATTTTTTGAGAAACGCAGCTCCTACGTACACCCACAATTATAGGTGTCGGGGACCTTCAAAAGAGGTCTAAATTGGTGAAACCGTTGTACTCTTCCTCCCGAAATACCATTAGCTATAGCTACGGGACACGGGTATTTACTAGGGGATCTTCTTTTAAATATTAAATTCTATTTAATACTATATTCAATTAAACTTACAAATATTTACACTTCCTTGTTCATACAGAATTACAATATCTCATTGTCTGGAAGACATGCCCTTTCCACTATGCAAGATTAGGTTACCCTCTCAGCTTACCAATAGGTGGGGCCACTGCCACCAAGGAGCATGACTGTTACGACCGGGAAATGTAACCCATGGCAATATTTATTCTTTTTGATATATATGATCTTTTGAAAAAAGGGCCTACTTAAGAGAAATGTAGATAGAATCAGTTCTACTGCTATGCCAAACATGCCCATATTATGATGGCGCCACCTCTATCAAACCTTCAAAGCATAACAAGAAAAAAGCTTAATAGCATTCTACTTGCTGGTTCATACAACATTAAATGCTTCATTGATTGACGAACAAATGACCTTTTGTTTTAGGCAAATATCAGTTGGCCTAGTAGCCTAACCGCAGGTGGCGCCACCTACCGCAAGGGCCATGACTGATACACGCCCCCATATCTGGAAATGTTTTACATGCAAAGATGTAATCATAGAACATTGTTCATTGGTTTGAATGTATTTCTGCTTTAAATCCTAGTTATTGATAGAAATAATACATTGGGTAGACCAAAAGTACCCATTTAAATGGTGGCGCCATCTAAATCTACCCATTAAAAGCTAAAATTCACTAAAACTCACTAAAACTCTACTTCCTAGTACCTACGATATCAAATATGTCATTGTTGGGCAGGCCAATGACCCTTTATATTAGGCAAGTTTAGGTTGACCTTGTAGCTGACCAATAGGTGTGCCACCTGTCCCCAGGGGTGGGGGGCATGGGTGAGACGCCTTTCTATCAGAAATGTTCCCCTTATGGGAGTTGTACCAACATATCAAATGTCATGCTCTTAATACAAAGAGCATGATTTTTCTCAAATCTGCGGGACTATAATAGTATATATAGAAGATCCCCTAGTAAATACCCGTAGCAATGGTATTTCGGGAGGAAGAGTTCCGCAGTTTCTCCAATTTAGACTTCTTTTGAAGGTTCCCGACACCCATAATTGTGGGTGTACGTAGGAGCTGCGTTTCTCAAAAAATTCTATACTATCCTGCTGTGAGGCCACAATGTATTCATCATCAGAAGACCTTTCCCGAAATGGTTACTTTGTATCGGATAAATTGTCAACATGTTATAACTTGTTTCACCTCTCTCGACGCAAAAGTTCATCCCCCGCGGCGTGCAGCGCCGCAAAAGTGAAACGGCAACTAGTGTAATTAATGAACCTCAGAATAGCAAGTTCATAGTAAAGGCAAAATCGGTATGCGAAGTATGCGATGCCACAAAGTTAACCACATGTAAAGGCGTATTGATAGAATTACTTTTGTTCATTTATTTGAAAAGGCATTAGATTATTTGATCAAAAACAAATTTTGAGCTATTTTGGCGCTCCTTATTGGGTTCTAACCTCATTCGGGTGATGTCGAGCCGGTTTGGAGTAGTTAGACAACAGGCGCCATATTTGATTTGGATATTTACCGCATGACGAAGATAGGTCATAATCAGTTTCGGGCCGTATGTAAATATGTGGGCTCATTGATAAAAGTGGCCTAGCGGTCCTGTTCAAAGATTTACTCCGGTTATCAGTCACGTAAATGACAAGACTAAACTCGGAATGCTAGGAACGATCCCAAATAGAGTTACGGGATTTCATCAATATACTTCTCTTTTCAAACGACATATGGCGCATAGGTTTCCGTGGCCTAATGGCTAGACCGCTTGCCTACTAGTCATGGAGTTGCGGGATCGATTCCGTCTGCCCCTGCCTCTCAATTTTTTTCTACCTGCCCAGTGCTTCGTGTGGCACTTTGAAATATTTCCTACTCTAAATAACGGTTGCTTTCTATATATTTTACTTTACTTTACTAAAATGAATTGTTGGTCAAATCCGCTGATCCCAGAGAGAACGTCTGTCTGAATTGCCGTTCGCTATAAGGGCCGATGACTTTATGTTGGGCCTTGACTAAAAACGATCTTTTATCTTTTGAGTTATAATAAACATTTCCACAGTTGTGAAGTTGGGAATTTCTTCAAGAAAATCTATAGTTTAATGGATGTAAGTAATGCCTAGCCTTCATATAAACATTGAGCTCTGTGAAGTTTAATGGGTGTAAGTATTAATTTATATCTGTTGATGAAGGAAATGTTCCATGAAGTTCCCTATGACGTTGGTATTGTCACTTGCATGCACACTTGCTGCACACGACTATTACTTTATGCAACTCCCACCCATTTACCTTCTATCTGCCCTTCCACACGTCCCTACATACTGATCAGTGCTAACCATATACCTTCCACCTGTACTTTGGGCTTGGATCCGTGCGCCTGCCACTCACTTTTTGGGCGCACAGATCCTTATCACATCGACAACTTCTACTCCTCCTGCGGCCCTCAGCGCCCTGCCGCAACACTTGCCTTCCCCCTTCTCTGTAATTGTACTGTCCTCCCAGTACCTCTTTCAACGGGGCCCTATCTGGGTTCCCAGTGTCATTTCGCTATATTGATATAACAATAACTCCCCATACCAATAGGAAAATGAGCCAGGCAACCAGACATTGCTTGAAATATATTTTCCCTTTTTCTATAGTGGTCGGGAAAAAATAAATTTAAATATATTTTCTACCCCAAAAATACGGTGGTGAAAATATATTTAAATATATTTTCTCCCCACAAAATACGGTGGTGAAAATATATTTAATTATATTTTCTCCCCCAAAAATACGGTGGTGAAAATATATTTAAATATATTTTCTCCCAACAAAATACGGTGGTGAAAATATATTTAAATATATTTTCTCCCCAAAATATACGGTGGTGAAAATATATTTAAATATATTTTCTCCCAACAAAATACGGTGGTGAAAATATATTTAAATATATTTTCTCCCCCCAAAATACGGTGGTGAAAATATATTTAAATATATTTAAATATATCTAAATATATTTTCTCCCAACAAAATACGGTGGTGAAAATATATTTAAATATATTTTTTCCCAACAGAATACGGTGTTGAAAATATATTTAAATATATTTTCTCCCCCCAAAATACGGTGGTGAAAAAATATATTTAAATATTTTTTCTTTCACACTTGGTCCATCATATTATTATTATTATTATTATTATTATTATTATTATTATTATTATTATTATTATTATTATCATTATTATTATTATTATTATTATTATTATTATTATTATTTTTATTATTATTATTATTATTATTTCTCTAATTTCTATCATTATATTATTATTATTATTATAATTATTATTATTATTATTATTATTATTATTATTGTTATTATTATTATCATTATCATTATTATTATTGTTATTATTATTATCATTATTATTATTATTATTATTATTATTATTATTATTATTATCAATATCATCATCATCATCATCATCATCATCATCATCATGAATGGAGGAGATTCGTACTATATTCGTTGTATTCTCTATGCACCCAGATTTGCGGGTATCCGTAACTTGGCTACATTAATAATGCCACCAATGGTGTACTATAACATTACTTTATCTACATTTATGCTTCTGGCATAGTCAATAAATATACAAACATACATACATTGAATGCTTCGCAAACAGGTCAAGAATTTAAGAACCATGACATCTAGAGGAGTGAACTTCAGTGTACCAAATACTTCATTGTCCATAGCGACACATACAAACATGCACACGCATTAGGACGCCATGTGTCTGTTTCATAATTAATAAAATGCCATTCATATATTTGAAAGGTAACAGGGATTACACGGCCGGCATTTAATTCCTGCACTACGTGCGTGCGCAGCCCGGGCCTAGTACACTACCGCACGCCCGATTGCCACCCAATATCCTGGGCATCGGTGCATGAATAACCTCACAACCGAACATAAGTTTGATTCGCATGCTACGATGGTCATTGATGTGCTTTGCTTATTTTTTGAAATGTTGTCCATAGGTGTTTGTACAATCACATACTGGCGGACGTCCGGTTGACCTATTCAGGAATTAACTGTCTGTACTGTACTCTATTTACACAAATAATGCCAATCAATTATAACAGTATTCATAGCCAAAACATCTGAGAGAGAGAGAGAGAGAGAGAGAGAGAGAGAGAGAGAGAGAGAGAGAGAGAGAGAGAGGGGTAGGCAGATGCTAGAATTGTCATTTGTTTGCTTTGTCAACCATCAATCAATTTAACGTCTTTTTTGTTATTTCGTGATGAATCTTTAGTGATACAGAATAGACTAACCTGCAACATTTCATCATTTTTGTTGGAGAAAATAATGTGCTCTCCAAATGAGTTGATACCTTTGATCAATAATCATTTTCACTGGTTAGTTTGAGAAATGTATGAAGAACAAGTTGGAAATGGACTTATTGATTGAACAAAAACTAGGATTCGGGAAATGGAAAAGTCAATAGAAATGACCTAAGACTGATTGACAATGCCAGCACCCCTAGAATTGTGGAAAGGAATGGCTTTCAGATTAAACGGAATGGTTGTCAAGTGGATTTGATTATCATAGTCAAGAATATTACAAAAAAATGATCGTTTTATTGAAGCGAATATATTCCATTTCCATCCATCAATCGTATTTGGTTGAGACTGAATTGTTTGGCCTTGTACTAAGCGTGTTTCAGCGCGCCATCTACCGCTGAAATGTTGTTAGTGTTCTGAGACTACCAAGACAAACACTTTTCCCTTTCCTTTTAACGATGCTCTTGAAACCACGACGGCAAATTAGTCATATCAGTAAGTGGGCACTGAATAACTACAGAACCAGCCTCTGTCTGTCTGTATGTCTGTCTGTATGTAAGTATGTATGTATGTATGTATGTATGTATGTATGTGTGTTTATAGGAATATCATTTTTTGAAAATGAGCATAAAATCTCGCAATATACCGATGACACCACCCTGCTGCATGCTAAAATATGATATTAGCCATTTGAATAGAGCTCTAGAGATGCTTAAGTTTTTTCATTCTGTATCAGGCATAAAAGTGAATATTGAAAAAAACAAGTAGTAGTAGTTTATTGATCATTTCGAAAGAAATGAAATACATATACATAGTAAACAAAACAACAACATACATATATAGAAATGAGAACAAAAGAGTTTGACACTACATACAAAAAAAGAATACGATAAGGAACATAATATGCTTAATTAACACACATAAGGAGAGAATATATATTACTAAAAGCGAGTGTGTGTTTTACACGTAAAAGTGGTTCGTTTTTCTGGATACAGACGGTAGCGGCCAAGAGAAGAGTGGGGTTCGTTTATATGGAGACAGTCGGTCATGGCTTAAAATAGATTAGCCTACCCCACACCTATTCAGTACAGCTTTGTTGTAGATTTTGTATATACACTTTCCAGCAATGCGCATGAATTCCTTGCGAAATTCCTCACTTATATCTGGGACATTTCTACCCATCAACCGGAAAAAACATTATTCCTCATTTCGGGAACATATAGAGAGAGGTGCTCATGCATCTCCTTCGGTTCATTGTACAGGGCATTGCATAAGAAGGTGATATATATTTTCTGTGGCATAGAGATCGCATAATTCTCAAGTTCTGCTACTAGGGGGTTTATCTTTCAGCCGGTAGTCGTTGACCTTCAGAAGGCTAGTATGTCGAGCCGGTTTGGAGTAGTTAGACAACAGGCGCCATATTTGATTTGGATATTTACCGCATGACGAAGATAGGTCATAATCAGTTTCGGGCCGTATGTAAATATGTGGGCTCATTGATAAAAGTGGCCTAGCGGTCCTGTTCAAAGATTTACTCCGGTTATCAGTCACGTAAATGAAAAGACTAAACTCGGAATGCTAGGAACGATCCCAAATAGAGTTACGGGATTTCATCGATATACTTCTCTTTTCAAACAACATATGGCACATATGTTTCCGTGGCCTAATTGCTAGACCGCTTGCCTACTAGTCATTTCCACAGTTGTGAAGTTGGGAATTTCTTCGAGAAAATCTATAGTTTAATGGATGTAAGTAATGCCTAGCCTTCATATAAAAATTGAGCTCTGTGAAGTTTAATGGGTGTAAGTATTAATTTATATCTGTTGATGAAGGAAATGTTCCATGAAGTTCCCTATGACGTTGGTATTGTCACTTGCATGCACACTTGCTGCACACGACTATTACTTTATGCAACTCCCACCCATTTACCTTCTATCTGCCCTTCCACACGTCCCTACATACTGATCAGTGCTAACCATATAACTTCCACCTGTACTTTGGGCTTGGATCTGTGCGCCCGCCACTCACTTTTTGGGCGCACGGATCCTTACTACATCGACAACTTCTACTCCTCCTGCGGCCTTCAGCGCCCTGCCGCAACACTTGCCTTCCCCCTTCTCTGTAATTGTACTGTCCTCCCAGTACCTCTTTCAACGGGGCCCTATCTGGGTTCCCAGTGTCATTTCGCTATATTGATATAACAATAACTCCCCATACCAATAGGAAAATGAGCCAGGCAACCAGACATTGCTTGAAATATATTTTCCCTTTTTCTATAGTGGTCGGGAAAAAATAAATTTAAATATATTTTCTACACCAAAAATACGGTGGTGAAAATATATTTAAATATATTTTCTCCCCTCAAAAATACGGTGGTGAAAATATATTTAAATATATTTTCTCCCCACAAAATACGGTGGTGAAAATATATTTAAATATATTTTCTCCCCCGAAAATACGGTGGTGAAAATATATTTAAATATATTTTCTCCCAACAAAATACGGTGGTGAAAATACATTTAAATATATTTTCTCCCCAAAAAATACGGTGGTGAAAATATATTTAAATATATTTTCTCCCAACAAAATACGGTGGTGAAAATATATTTAAATATATTTTCTCCCCCCAAAATACGGTGGTGAAAATATATTTAAATATATTTAAATATATCTAAATATATTTTCTCCCAACAAAATACCGTGTTGAAAATATATTTAAATATATTTTCTCCCCCCAAAATACGGTGGTGAAAAAATATATTTAAATTTTTTTTCTTTCACACTTGGTCCATCGTATTATTATTATTATTATTATTATTATTATTATTATTATTATTATTATTATTATCATTATTATCTTTATTATTATTATTATTTCTCTAATTTCTATTATTATATTATTATTATTATTATTATTATTATTGTTATTATTATTATCATTATCATTATTATTATTATTATTATTATTATTATTATTATTATTATTATTATTATTATTATTATCAATATCATCATCATCATCATGAATGGAGGAGATTCGTATTATATTTGTTGTATTCTCTATGCACCCAGATTTGCGGGTATCCGTAACTTGGCTACATTATAATTAATAATGCCACCAATGTTGTACTATACCATTACTTTATCTACATTTATGCTTCTTGCATAGTCAATAAATATACATACATACATACATTGAATGTTTCGCAAACAGGTCGAGAATTTAATAACCATGCCCTCTAGAGGAGTGAACTTCAGTGTACCAAATACTTAATTGTCCATAGCGATGTTGTACATAGAAGTGTAAAAATATAACACACACATACAAACATGCACACACATAGGGACGCAATGTGTCTATCAACTAATAATCAATGAAATGCCATTCATATATTTGAAAGGTAACAGGGATTACATGGC